>JBBPMJ010000224.1:0-48422 GCA_038090255.1 Austroboletus niveus
GTTATGTATATGACAGCTTGAAGAACTAGTAAGTACGTATCCTTCGAACGCAGGAAGGCCCCTCTCGCTTGTATGCAACTAATGAAAGTATGTATGTGGGATCGCCGTGCCCCTTACGCAGGGCCCTTACAACCGCCTCTGTGTATCCGACCTACACCGTCAATCAAGTTATATAACCTTTCTTTTCAGGAGATTGATGTTGTCACGTACGTATCGAATTTAGCTCAAAAAATCAACTCTCGTATAATTCTTGCTCCAGGTTTCGTCGGCTTGTCTCGTGTCGGACGAACCTAATCCCTAATATTCGGGTACGCTTCTTGATCTTGATCACTTTAGTATTCGGAAGGTGTGCTAACGACTCTTGTCACATCGCCGTACACTTGCCGCCAGATCCCTCTCCTTGTGTTATTTCTTACTCAACGCCTGATAATTATTAGACTCGTCCGAGTCTTGACTGTGAGCTCGTAAACACGTAAGGTTCGATTGAGGAGCCACCTTGCAAAGTGAAACACATTTCAAAACGGTGAGGATTTTACTCGTCACATCCTTGGTCGAGCTCATGGTAATCTTGATCCAACATGGATGCTATGACGATACCAGGACCTCAAGCACTCAAGAAACTGGTCAGTTTTAGCTGGGCTTACTCGTGCCACCGCTTCGATGTTATTCCAATGTAGTTGATGAATATTTAAGTGCGTAGCTTATCTTGTATGTCCTTTTTGACACTTAACACTGGCAGACACCACTCACTCCCACTCAATGAGCCACTGACCATAGGTATGCCACCCGAGTCAGGGAGTCCTGCATGCCGTTTGAACAAGAGACGTTTCTCTCTGGAAACGGTGTTCCGCTCTTCCCTAATTTGAGGTTACTGGTTTGGGAGACGGTCAAGTTCACTAGCAATTAATTGCATAAGACCATTCCTCACTCCCTCGTATATTTCTCTCGATATCGGTTCCTCAATATCCGGGTAGGAGCGGCGGCGCTTGCAGCTCTAGATCCGCACCGCCAAATCGTTTCGTTCGTCTGTCCAAACCTGAAGGCCTTCAGATGTAATCTTAGATATGGTTACTGGCGCCCACAACTTCGGAAAATTTGACGCTAGGATTGCTTGGATGGACGCCAATCCTGACATTTGCAACAGACGCGTCAATGAAGTTGAGTTGAGTTACTGTTTGATCAGTAACTAGTGTCTGGTAATGAGCTTCTTCCTGGCCCCGGCCCGTATATCAGAAGAGATACTAGAACAAAGCCTGAGGGGTGTTTAATTAACATATGTTACGCTGACTTCGCCTTTCTTTTTCTATAGTATATTTCTTCTGCACTGTTACTTACAGTATTTACTACTCTCTCATAGGGCATAATGTTGGTTGCTAATGACTGTTAAGCGAGACTTAGTTGGGTCACACAGAGTGTAGGGTTTATGCATTTTATGCATTATGAGAGAGTATACTGTACCTCGTCGGATGATGTCGAATGAAAAGTATTCCCGCTCACTGAGCGGGCCTTGCCGCACCAGTCGGCCTTAGACGAAGAGCAACACTGGAAGGTTGTCCCACGGTCGTTCAACACTTGGCAGTCATAGACTCTTACGCAGCTACTGCGTTTTTACTCACACTCGGTTTAGAATAGAGCTAAGTTCTCGGATGACAGGGAGAACATATGAAGGCGTTGGTTATTCCAGCCTGTGTAAGTGGAAATGGCTTTACAGATCTTATATACTTCCGATTAACTTGCTAATAATAAATGGTTGCCTATCAGTGTCCCGGGTGCACTCGAGGAACTCCGAGGATACTTCCACAGTAGGGCTGCGATACTCTGAAGAAGAGAGGAAACAAATAGAAAACAATCTTCTGCGAAAAGTGAACACCCGAATGTCAATATTAGTGTTGATATACATTCTCAACTTTGTAAGTATTCTGTCTCTTTTATGTTGGGCTCTTTATAACACATACGGGTTTAGATCGATCGTAACAATGCCGCGTAAGCTTGTGACGGAAACTCATAGGCTTTATTCTAACTTTCCTTAAGAGCAGCAAGACTTCGTGGTTTTGAGGAAGATCTTCATCTACAAGGACATCAATTTAATGATATTCTGAGTGCCTTATATATCGGCTATATACTTATGCAAGTGCCTTCGTAAGTTTCTATCGTTGTTTCTTCTACAAGAAGCAAATTCGATCCGACAGGTTGACAGTAACATGTTTCTGAACCATATCGGGAGACCCTCTGTATACCTCCCCGGGTGCATTGCTATCTGGGGCATCATATCTATTCTTACGGGTGAGCATTACCCATTTTTCTATCATAACTGTAACTTGGATTCTCATTCACTAGCAGGCACGGCCACCACGTAAATACCCCGCCTCTCTAAATTGTTCTGTCTGAATCGTGAAAAGATACACTGGTGCTCTCTTGACCCGGTTCCTCCTCGGCTTCGTTGAAGCCGCATTCTTTCCTGGGGCTTTGTTCCTCCTCTCTAAATGGTAAGCTATATTCGTTCTCTGTCTCCACTGTAGCATGCTTATTGTTTGTTGACAGGTATAAACGTAATGAGTTGGGGGAAAGGACCGCCGTATTGTCATGCGGTATTATGATCAGCAACGCGTTCGGCTCCCTCATTGCTTCTGCAATTCTTGATTCTATGGATGGTGTGCTGGGACATGCGGCATGGAGGTACTGTGAATCTCAGGATCCTTCTCATCGATTTTGATTGCTTCCTCCCAGATGGTTATTCTACATCGAGGGTGCACTTACTGTGATTGTTGCCATCAGCGCGATCTTCATATTACCTGATTTTCCGTCATCACCGTGTCGGTGGCTCACGCCTGAGGAGCGTGCTCTGGCACAGTTACGGATGGAGGAAGATAGTTTAGAGGAAGAAGCAGACGATGTGAAAGGGCAGACGACGGGGCTAATGTTGGCACTCTCGGACTGGAAGGTTTGGTGGCTTTGCGTTGCACTGACAGGCATGGTTGTTTCACTGTCGTTCAATGCTTTCTTTCCTACATTGGGAGCTACCATGGGATACTCCCCAACAACAACTCTTCTCTTGTGTTCACCACCTTGGGCATTTGCTACGATTGTAGGGTTTAAGTTGTCAAGGTGATTTTGCACGGGTGTTCTCGGGGAAAGCACTAATTCCTTTTCCTACAGACACTCGGACTTGCACGAGGAACGGTTTTTCCACACTGTCGTACCTTTACTTTTGGGTATTGTTGGATTTTTAATGGCGATGTCGAGCATGAACATCCTGATTCGTTACTTATCGTTGTAAGTGGCGTTCTTAATGCCTTGTTGTATATTTCGACCCATTTTTCAAGATTCCTTATGGCTCAGTCTTACGCCGGTTTCATCGTATTCTGGGCCTGGGTTAGCAACTCCATATCACGACCTCCTTCCAAACGTGCCGTGGCTCTTGCATTCATTAACTCGTTTTCATCGCTTGGCAACGTGATTGGACCGTAAGTGTTTCCAGAGTTTCGGTCTTCTCAGGTCTCACGTCCGAATAGCTATGTTTGGCCATCGACATGGGGTCCTTCCTATGCGAAATCATGTGCAATTTGCATGACGGCAAGTGCCTTGTGTATCCTCATGCTCTGGACCTTCAGAAGACACCTGGCGCGTCTAAATCGGGAGTTGGAAGCGGAAGATGCCAAGATAAATCGGTCCAAAGGATTCCGATACCTGCTTTGACGAGTCATGATCAGGAAAATACGTATAACGAATGACTCCTTTTAATTACCTGTTCCAGGCCCTTCTGTCTGTACGCAATCGACACTGCAGGAAGTTTCCGAGTACTTCAGAACGGGGTAAAAATATCGGGGTAATTTCGGTCACTGTTCTGACCAGGTGATCCTTTTACGGCGATAAGATTTAAAACCCATGCATCTGAATTTGAAGTGATACGCCACCTCTCCTTTAGATGTTATCCATGACAAGCGCCATGAGAACCATTGCATCCAGATGGCAATTCAGTCAAGTTGGTGGAGGACGAGGAACAGACGATGGCGAATGGCTGCCTGTCTCAGAGTTCCCTACAACAGTTCACGTCGAACTTTTGAAGTACAAGAGAATCCCAGATCCGGTGAGGACTTTGTGATATGAAGTACCACTGGTGGCCTTTTCACTGATTGATCTTTCAAGTTCCTTGGCATGAACGAGTGGGAAGTGCAATGTAAATTTTCTGGATTATCATTACCTCGTCAAATGCGTTCAACTTTGTCGCGCAGGGATTGGGGAAGCTGACTGGGCGTTCAGAAACACATTCAACGTCAGCGAAAAGGATCTCAGTGTGGCAAACGCGGACATTGTTTTCGAAGGCCTTGACACGTTTGCTAGTGTCACGGTCGTGCGTATTCTGAGTCCATTTTCAAATCAACATCTCTGACGATGGAATTAGAACGGCCAGCATATCCTCAAGTATGTCGTTCTTTATTTAATGGTGTGAAACGGTTTCAGCGATCGGCCCGTAGCACCGAGAACCAGTTTATCGCATACAGGGCTCCTGTAAAACCTCTGCTGAGAGTAGGCGAGAACGATCTGATGATTACTTTTGCAAGCGCATTCAAGAAGGTGATGCATTATTTTTTACCTCTCGCATGCACTATTAGACATTTTTCCAGGGAAGGGCACTCGAAAAGGCGAATGGCAAATTTCATTTATGGAACGGAGATTCCAGTCGTTTGCATGTGCGCAAGGCACAATACAAGTACTGCTTTCTAAATTATCCTTATCTCCGAGAAACTCTGACAAAGTCGCCAGCTATGGCTGGGACTGGGGTCCTGTTTTGATTACCGTTGGTCCTTGGAAACCCGTCAAACTCCATACCTATGACGTCTATCTCACAGATATTGACATCAGGAGCACAGTCTCGAAGGATCTAGATGTGACAATTTCTGCCAACCTTCTGCTGTCGAACAAACTCTCTGGTTCAGCGTCCATTACGCTGACTGATTCCCAAGGAGTCGTAGTCTATACGGAGAGGGATATCAAGGTAGAGTCTGGTAGCGCTCGTGCAGAGCTCAAGTTTTCTACTGGAGAGCTTGAACTATGGTATCCCGTTCACCACGGAGGGCAACCACTTTATAACGTCCTGGTGACTATTTCCGAGGGGGTGAGTGATGGTGATACAATCAGTTAATTTCAGTGACACACAGCCCTAGGCCGGCCAAATTGTTGACTCGAGGTTACAACGAGTCGCTTTCCGTCGTGTCCGAGTCGTGGAGGAGCCCCTCACAGACCAACCGGGCAAGACATTTCTGTTCGAAGTCAATAATATAAGGGTCTTTTGTGGTGGATCTAACTGGATACCTGCTGATTCGTTCCTTACGACGTCGGTGGCTCTGTTATTGGCTGATCGTGCCACTGACTCCGGTGGGTATTTATAGGGTTACGGCAGAGAGGTACTACGCCTGGTTGAAACTCTTGATTGACGGAAACCAGAATATGATCCGAGTTTGGGGAGGCGGCATTTACGAAGCAGATTCTTTTTATGACATCTGCGATGGTGAGATCCTTATCGTACAAATTCCCGAGGATAATTGATGGAGACTCCTTGACAGAATTTGGCAGTAAGCCATGTTACAACTGCACGAGAATCATTGTCTTGAAATTTTTTGTCAGTCCTCGTCTGGCAAGACTTCATGTTTGGGTGTGGTCAAGTACGCTCGTTTCTGATCGTCATCTAGTTATTGATGTGGACCCGTCTTTAGTACCCAGCACACGACTCCTTCCTGAAGCTTGTTGAAATTGAAGCAGAACAAACCGTTAAAAGGCTCCGCCATCACCCGTCGGTCGTGATATTTGGTCCGTCTTCGTTTATTGTGATGACGCATCAGCCAGCACCACTAACCTGAAGTGTCGCTTTATAACAGCCGGTAATAACGAGGATTACCAAGTCGCTGAATCCCTTAATATCGTTGATTATTCTGATGAAACCTCCGACTTTCGGAAGACCAAGTTTCCGGCGCGCTTTATCTACGAGCGTACTCTACCTTCCATCGTCGGTAAACTGTGTGATATCCATTATCACAGAAGCTCGCCATACAGCGCCCCCGGGGTAGTCACCACAGACAAGACCCTCGGAGACTTGCACCAATGTGAGAACTATCACATTCGTGGAATAGCGAACCTATTACATTGACCCATAGGGAATGTTTGGCATGGTACCCAAGAGCCTTGGCAAAACTGGGATACACTCGCCGCACGCTTTGTATCGGAATTTGGAATGTAAGAAGTCGGTGTCTTTGTCCAGCAAGACCTTACTTTGCGCCAGGCAAGGCTATCCAAACGTTCGCACCATCGACCATTGGCTCGAAGGCGATCAGGAAGGACGATATCCCCAATCTCGGTATGTTGCAAACAATAATTATCCGGCGCTGAGCATGACAGCACGACGGTTCAGCGTGAACAGTAACCATAACAAGGCTGTTGGGTTCGAACGGCGACTTGAGGTGAAACCTCATTTGTTTGGGCGTTCCTTTGCGCTTACCGGGGCCGTCAATTATTAGCTGTATCTGATTGAAAATTTCAAACATGCATTTGATATGGAAAGGTGTGTTGTCCGCAGCACAAAATTAGCACATGCCGAGAGGGTGCTGCACAGCTACGTGTATTACACACAGATCATGCAGGCCGAGACCCTCGCGTCGGCGTATCGCGTATGGAGGCGGAATTGGCGCGGGATTGGTAGAGAGTACACCGCTGGTGCTTTGGTATGGCAGGTGAGACGTTTGAGAACGTGCTTAACGCCACCTTGCGATCATGGTGCTATCAGATCAATGACTGCTGGCCGACTACCTCGTGGGCGATCGTCGATTACTTTTTACGGCCGAAACCTGCCTACTACGCCATCGCACGCGAACTGCGCCACTTCACGGTGGGCATGACGCGCAAAGAAATCACAACGTTTTGCGACGAGCTATCTGCGGCAGACTTCACGATCAGGACCGTCTTGGACGTCTGGGGGACGAACAGCACTCTGACAGAGAAAAAAGGTCGACTAGAGGTCACGCTGTTTGACCTACATTCCGACTGGACGCATACGTTTCGGCGAGACAAAGTCGTATTGCAAGCGAACTCGAGCACGGACCTCTTCTTTGACACGTTGCCCGGTCAGCCGGTCCGCACCAAGCTAAGTCAGGTTCCTCGCGTGATCATCGCTTCGGCTATTCTGTATGACGATTGTGGAATCGTTCTGGGACGTTGCTCCAATTGGTACGCTGAGATTGGTCACAGGGTTTCGGTTTAGCAGGCTTACATCATGGCGCAGGCCGGAGCCTTTCAAATTTATCAAGTTCCCTCCTATCAAAGATCTGGGGTTGGTTGTCCGAATTGGCAACGATGGGGAATCTGTGCATCTTTCCACCGAGAAACCCATAAAGGGTATTGTTCTAGACGCTGAGGGTGAGGATGTCAAGTGGAGCGACCAAGCGATTGATCTTGTCCCGGGAGATCCCCAAGTGGTGCGAGCTATTGGGCTTAGTGGGAGAGACGTAAAGGTCAGGTTCCTTGGCGACGGCACAGCATGAAATGCAAGCGACGTGTGATGAGCTGGTACTGAGGTTTCGAGTACACTAGCATGCAGTCATAAGAATTGATGAAAAGCCCGTTATTATTAACCACCAGGGAAGACAGTAAAGTTGGTAAACAGCCAAAATCCCAGGAGTGAAAGGCAGTTTAAATTTACAGACAGTATTGCACACAAGGAGTGCAAGAACATGATGCAGGAAAGGAGATTATTGGGACACTCTAAATCTGATTGAAGAGGGCATGTGCTGGAGGAAAAGGGACCTAAATACGGATAATGCAAGTCAACAGACGCACAGCAATGCAGGAGGATAACCCTTTTCTCAGAGGGTAGGATATTGCGGGGCAGGGGTAACTCAATAGCATGTCTTGAGATAACGAGGGGATGCATGTTGCGTGGAGGCGTCACATAATGACGCACTTGCCTCCTTCGGGCTGGTCGGCTTGGCTGTGTGGCGAACGCTTCTCGATCTCGGCAAGACAGAGCTCAAACACTTTGCCTAGATATGGACTTGAGTCGAGAGCGAGGAGGAGGAGGGATGGAGACGTACCGACGTTAGTGTTGCTCTTTGCACTGGTTTCGACCCAAGCTGCCTTGTTTGATTTGGCGAGTTCTTCGCCTTCGTTGGGTTGAACCTGTCTGCTGCTCGAGGCATGTGAAGGGGGAAGAGACAAGAGGGAGCAGAACACATACCTGGACTGTAGATCTGTCTTTGCACCCACTATCACGCAAGGTATGTCGTTTTTTCCGCAGAAATCGAGAATCTTGTCGTAGACGATCTTGACCATCTCGAAGGACCTTCTGGAGGTGACAGAGTACACAAGTACGTAACCGTGTATACCAATGGCGTGCTTTGAGTTGAGAATGGAGTACTCATCCTGAGGGTGAAAATAAGGGATGGAGGGTGAGCGACGGAGCAGGGATGCGAACCTGGCCTGCTGTGTCGATGATGTCACAATCGTATTCGACGCCCTGGTAGACGACGCCTTTTGAAAAGGTGCTCTCGATGGTTGGGTAGTAGGCCTCTACGAAGTGATTTTCTATGAACTGGATGACAAGAGAGGATTTGCCTGACGACGGGTGTGAGGGAGGGGAGAGGTGGAGCACGGTTGCGTACCGACTGAGCGGGAGCCGAGTACGGCGATTTTTCTCTTTCTCATCGTGTTGGTGGCCATGTCGGAGGGAGGGGGGGGCGTAAGAGAAGAGCGTACGATGTGGCGACGAGGGGGAGAGTTATATAGCTCAATCTCGAGCATGCGGGGTCCGAATCCTCGTGCCACGCGACCCAAATGTCCCCTGGACAAGAGTAATACACTTGCTTCTATAACACACACGCCTCCGACCCTGCCACCGCTAGCAGGTCACATGACACAATCACGTGTCCTATCGCGCTCTCAGTCCAACGCTCGCCAGCCGTGTTCGTTACGGAACCATGTCCTCCCCGAACGACTCCCCGCCGATCCACCCGCTGCACAACCCATCACAGGCAGCCACCACCAACGGATCCGCCGTGCCCCCCATGAGAGCCCTCCTCGCCAAGAAGATGGCCATGGCAGAGTGCGTACTCTCTCCGCCCCCCGTAGACCCGCCCTCACCGTCCCCAGCAACCCGAGGTTCGTCTCGCCGACCGACAACATGGTCACCCCGGTCACCCAGAAACTCAACGCCGCCAAGCAGAAGCGCTTCGCAAAGTGCGCGCTCCCACTCGTCTAATCAGCACCGCTCACGTCATTCCCACAGGGGCGCAAAGCCATCCGGAAGCCTCTTCTCCAGCAAGGAGAAAGAGCCTCCCTCGTCGGGTGAGCAGCAGGGCGAGAGTGACGCAGATCCCGCACATGAAGACAGCAACCCGTTCGAGTGTTGAGCAGGTCGATCACCGAGGAATGGACTCGTTCTGTAAGAGTGTGTGCTAATACCCTCTCGTATCTGTCGTAGTATTAAATCCTGTCGTTCTCTCGCCCGATCTCTGACTTGTACTTGTAGAATGTCTTGTATGCCCACGATTGTTCCCACGCACGCTCTTTCTCTTGCCACACGTGTCTCGCTTGGCCTCGACCTCTCCGTCATCATGGACGACGAATTTATCGAGCCGCTAACCCCCAATACCATCCTGTCCGCCCAAGAGATCGACGAGTTGGTCTCCCAATTCAGGTTGCACAACAGACGCCTCTCGCAGCAGTCAGTAACATCCAAACTGCCCGGCTTGGAGTCTCATATTCATCCCACTTAGGCAGGTCAACAAGCTCTTCAGCGAACTCCCTCTGGTGACGGAAGCGGATCTAATAGCTTCTGGTCTTCGAGGTGCGCCTTCTCGATCGTTGCCTACACACATCCTCATCCAACCAAGACGACGTTTGTCCAATATGCTTCAACACTTTTCATTCCATTCTGGCCGAAGAAGAAATTGCCCGTGCGATGGACTCCCCAGCCCACCCTGTCGAAGAACTAGGAGTTACAAAGCTGCGAAACACTTGTGGTCACATATTCTGTCGTAAAGAGTTGGGTGTAATCTAGTTATCTTGCCTGTGAAACGTACTGATTCTATTCTCAGCATAGTCAAGTGGATCACGGATGGGGTTAGTCGCCTTTACCATTGCTCAGCGTCGACTTTACCTTTGCTAGCAGCATGATTCCTGTCCCAGCTGTCGCCAAGCGCTAATCTCCGTCGATGAAACTCGGGAAGCCACTTTGTTTCCTCAGCCTGACGAGAACTGGTTACGCCCCTGGCTCGTCGACTCTGATATGGTCGCGAGACATAATGGCTTACCTCTTCCATTGCCCACCCTAACCATCGATTCTGTCCATGACATAGGTAATGTAACAGAGAATACCCGACCTCAGTTTACTGGCATGTACTCTTGACGAGTTCCATCAAACGCACTGTATTTTTGTGTCAGAGAGCCTGTCCATTTATTCTTTTGAGTGTAGACAAGGATACTACTTGTATATTAGCGGACGATGTGGTATCATCACGACTAGTTGAAAAATCGAGTATCTGATCGGGAATATGGTATTTCCCAAAACGCTGGTTATCGACAAAGGTAGATGAGAACTGATCTGAGTCCATGCAAAACAAAAGGGCATATCTGAATCCGTGGCGAGTATCCGCGTCCACTCTCTAGTTCCTCCTGCAGCACCTGAAGAGGTTACGTTTGAACCAGTAAAACAGACACTAGATCGTCTCGTCAGCATGGCCAAAACTGGTTTAGCCTGTGTACTTACCCCAGCGAACCGCACAGCGGCAAGGATGAACGTGGAATATAAAATGACAGCGAAATAAATGTTCTGTTTGACTCGCAGCTCAGCGTCGTCCTGAACGGCATCCTGTGCACTTGTAAGACCATTGATATTTTCGATGGCAACAGCAAGTCCAGCATTGGTAAGCATCCAAAATGCGACAAGTCGCGTGCGGAACGTCTTGTTCTGATCGTCCATCGTGGGCTTTTCGATCACCTCCTTGACTTCAACCTTGGTCACGGCACGGGTAACGGTTTCTTTAAATGCGGCATCGACATCCTCCTGAATACGATGCGTGTCTTCAACGACAGGGGCATCAGCGTCCTTGCTCTTCGACGAGGAGACCGATGGAAGTGCTTCGGCCTTATCGCTACCCTTCGTACCCCAAGAAACCTATAAAACAATCAGATATCGCACAGATGCCCATGAGTCAGTATGCAAAATTACATCGTGCAAGTTGCAGAATGCATAGACATTGAGAACATTTGTGAAGCTTGGTGCCAAGCACAAATATTGGAAGAAGCTGCTGAACATATGCCAAGGGTCCCGCTGTAACATTCGTTTAGGCAGGCCTCTATCATCGTGAGGAAGGAACTTACGTAGAGGAAAGAGGCGATGAAGTAAATCCCTAATAATACTTATAAGTATGATACGCAATTTTAGCACGCCCAACTTACCAAAGGTTGAAACCATCGCAGCAATCAAGGCACCGACCGGAGGACTAAAGAAAGTCAAAATAACTTGCATAGCAGTCTTGTTCTTCAATTCGTTGGGAATATTCTGGGCAAAAAAAAGTGAGTCAACCGCAACATCAATGATAGCTGTATCCTTACCATGAACGCCTTGATTGTCAACCAGAACGAACAAATAAGGAGGTATACAGCCATGAAGGCATAGACCCTGCACAGAGTAAGCTAGGAACTGGTCTTTTGTATGATATAACTGACCAAAGAGTTATCGCATAAGCAGTACGTTCGCCCTTAGGCCTGTTTCCGAGAGCAAGAACGAACTGTTGCAATCATTGATTGATGTAGACCTATTTAAACGTCGGACAACTCACTTGTAACGCAAGGAAAGCTAGGTATATCCATTTGAAGGCCAGGTTTACCCAGTGAGTCTAAAGACCACGTTAAAACCCACGAATTACTCCGACTAAGACCACGTACGACATCAGCGGTCCCGAATATAATGATGTTTTGCGAAGGGAGTAGGTCGATGATGATGCTGAACGTCAACCAAATGTTGGCCAAAGCAAACCACGAGAAAATCAACGAAAAGATATTGTACTGAAAAATGATCAGTAAAACCACCAAGCCTTCCTATGACATTGCGCACCAGAGCCTGGATATGGAAGAAGAACATCCTGATGAACCCATGGCCTGAACGATAGAGCTGGAAGAAGCCCACTAGGGCATACTATCGAAACGTAAGTGTCGAGGAGCATATTACGAAAATAATACTTACCACCGAAGCAGCGAAGGAACCGTTTAGCCAACGACGACGTTGACCGATCAACTCGACCGCAGTCTCTGGGACATCTGTCTCAGCTTTCGAAGGCTTGACATAGGTCAACGTCCAGCGGTCGCCAGCTTTCGCGACCAACTCGAAACACAGAATACGATCCTCAGCCAAGAACATGTTTTTAGTGAAAATGTTCATGCCATAGATACCCTTCGCTCCAAGGCGATCTGCAAGCGAGTGATCACCATGGAAATATTGTTCAAGAGGGCGTCCGAGAATCGCGCGATAACGGTAGGCGGAGAAAGCACCAGGCAGCACTGATACATAACCGAAACTACTTTCGAGCGGTTTATCTATCAGGCAACGTCAGATCCACGTATGAGGACAAGGCGACACAAAAGATTACCAAGAATGTTGGACATCTTGTATTCAAAGTTTTGTGCTGCGACCAGCGGGTTCAGAAGCTTCCTACCGCCTTCAATCATCGCATGAATTTCGCCGCAGCATCCTCCCAAATGAGCGTCGTTATAGAAGGCTTCCCATAGGTAGTAGAGAGACTTGTGTCCTGGTTTTGTTCCGGCGTCGATAAGGATACAAATTTCAGGCTAAAAGACATCAGCGTACATGAAAAAAGTAGCGAAACAAACAAGTACATGCCTTCAATATACGACCAATGGCATTGAAAAGCCAGCGGTGAGAGTTGATCTTCTTCTGGTTCTTCGCCTTCAAAACAAAGATGATTTGCACGGGAACCAAATTATTGGGATCGTTCTCGTGAGGAAGGACCAACTGAGGCGTTGGATCCACGGAAAGTTGGGTAGTATACTGCAGTAACAAATGTTAATCGACATAATGATGTAAGCGAAGAACGAGCCGACCTCGAAAATATGGGCAACGGTATCTTTTCCATCCACCTGTTTCTTCATAACACCATCTTGATAGACGCCTACAGTGGCCAAGAGATCGAGGACACTTTTGTCCATGGGCTCCAGACCATCGACGATGAGGGCGACTACAATCCTTTGCCAGCCCGGCATACCTTCCTCCGCAGCTCGCCTCCAGTACTTGGACTGCTTCGTCTTGCAGATATCACGGATATTCAGCATGACGCCATGGAGGGTACGAGCATAAAGCGTCTTGTCTTCGTTGTAAGACGTGACAGCGATGAGAAGATCAGTCTGACGGTTGTAATTCTTGGCTCTTAATGACCATCCAGTGGCTTCGGAGAAGTCGTCCGGGTCGACCGTAGCAGCACTGTATCGCATGTGGCTAATGGAATTTGATTAGCTCTGACGAGTTCCTGGAAACCGAATGTACCCACGAAAATTCTGTCGTGTTCGTCATCGCGTATTTCGCTTCGATTGCGCTGTGAACTGGGGTAGGGACTGGGTACTCGGTGATGAAATTGCCCTTGGTAAGTTTGACCTTGCGCGTCACACCGCGTTTAATGGTCTGGCGACGTCTCCACGCGGTTTCGACACCGTTGGTAGACTGTGACATTGCTGAACTTGGGCGGGCATAAGGGTCCCCATATGCAGATGGGTCGACAGGGCTATAAAAATCATGTGAGCGACACAAGTAACTGCATCAACAGCATGACTTACGCGGGGGGATAAAAACCACCTGGGGTATAGCCTTCGCCACCAGTCAGCGGGAGCTTTTCAGCGAAATCTTCGTCGGCATAGCCTGAAGCACCAAATTCGCGGGGCAAAGTAGTGGTGCTCTCGAAGGGAGAGTTGGTGGCACTATCATACGTTCTCGCTGGTGGCTCTTGGAAGTGGGTTTGGCGAGGGCGATCGGCGAATGGATCACCGTAATGTTCGCCTTGCGAAGGAGAGGACATTAGAGCAAGAGGCGCGTTTGATGGTAAAGAACCTGTGGGGAAAAAAAATTTTAGTAGCGCCCAGGAGCGGTGAAGATGGTAGGGAAGAAAGAGTGGCCGAGGTTGCAATGGATCAAAGCCTCAAACAACCGGTTTTGTGTAGTCAAGACGGAAATGGGCGATGTTATACACCATTTGCACCAGGACCTCTGTCACCGCTATGCCACCTCACGTTCGCAACAACGATTTCTGCTGGACCCACTTGTTTACAGGTGGCAGCGCCCGTTGGTCCTCGGTGATGATGGAGTTTCCCCATTCACACAGGAAACTCGTATCCATGCTAATTTCTACTTGGAAACCTCCAAGTCAACGGGCCGCAGTTGCCCCAGTACTGAGGCCCGCCACTGCTTAGCCGAGCGCAGCCTCCGTATGACGGAAACCGGGGCTTTGTAACGCCGGTGAACTTGCCTGGCAATTCCACTCAGCTGAGTACCAGTCCTGTACAGCCGTTCACTATCACTTGAGTAAACTCATGGATGTAAAGTGGATGTTCTATTACATGACTCTCATGACATCACTTGTCTTCGTGGCCATTATAGGTCTGTCGTGCAATATTCTCTCATGAATGCCAAACAGCCTTTGACTCGTGCGACTCGGGCCTCGGTCTGAGATGATCAATGACGATCCACACTTTATATTTTTAAAGAGCTCCACCACTGGTATTCCCGGCTGAGCCACGCATTATGCAAGCATCAGTGGCAGTACCACTACCAGATGATGTCAGCCTTCATGCGACACTTATTGATTGGACTCCCTACAATCATCAAAAAGAAAGGTAAGAAAGCAAGCAGGCTGGTGGTGTGACATATTTCGTGCTGCCTATTTTTACTTATTTGCAGCTCAATCGGGTTGAGTACTGAACATCTCAACATCAGCATGAAAGAGACAAATGCATACTGGCAGTTGACATAGGAATCATGTAGATATGTAAGCCACCCAGCCTCATCTGAGTTTCAATATACTCTTTCACCTAATCCACTATCTGTGTCAGATTGTAATCAACCATAGGTAAGCCTAAGTTTTATACATTGTCATTCTAGACTTTACAATTTGCATATAGGTCCTGCCTTCCAGCGTGAAGCTGACCTTAGCACGCTCGTATCCATCGCGCTTCTTGTGAGGGTGTTGAGCGACCTCCTGTCAGGTATGCATCCAATCTCTCTATGTGCTGATTGCTTAATAGTGTTGCTCAAGGTCTATCTACTGTCTATTTTGTGGATGCCGTTCCACATCCTCACAACAAGTGTTGTAACGAGTGACCTAAGCATAGCTCAATGTATGGAAGGAGGAGGTTGTTTGGATAGATATTTTCCCTTTGCATGTTACAGGGAGCATGCATTTAATTGGTTGGGCAAAGTTTGCTAGCCGTGCTATTTTTTTTTGCCTTATATAGGAATCAACTGAATCTCCTAGAGTTTTGTGGATCATAAAATGGATCTGTATATTGTTGTAAACTCTGGGTCTTGGCTTTCAACGAAGTAGATTAGCATACATATCTATTTAACGCTAATTTGCGTGTCAATAAAGTACCAAAAAGTACTAAATTAGCCCGAATGCCAAATCCCCGTAACCCAAAGTCTTTTTGCCCTTGTATCGGTCACGAGTGCCATAAGGGTCGCTGCTGAAACGTTGACCGTGACGTTGGCAGCATCACTCAACGTTTCATCCGAGCCTGAGAGCTGAAGGGCCGAAGGCTGAGGCTGAGCGCTGAATGTCCAGACCCTCAACCCAGCATGTTTGTTGAAGCCTGCTTTGTTTCCCCTTTGCCCAGGGCTGGGGCATGCTGGGGCGTAAACAAAAATGCTGACTATGAACAATGGGCGGTAGCCTTGTTTTTGCGCCACGAAACTTACCTGCGTTGCCCATAACCCATTAAATGGGACGGTAAATAGTCCCAAGGTCTTGACCTTCTCTCGTATTCCACTCATTTCGAGTCAGTAGTCATAAACACCATGTCGCCGGTGAGTAGTCACAATTTGCCAGCGTGAACCAGCATTCTCAATGTAGCTTGTTTACTGTTCTGCGCGCAGGTAAGGATTCCTACGCGGGAAGAGTATCTGCTCTTGGCCAAGGTCGCAGAAGAGGCAGAACGCTACGAAGGTACTATTCGTTTACTCATTTTGTTGATGTGTAAAAACTGGAAGGTGCTGATGCCGTCGAAATTCAGATTTAGTTACGCAACTTAAAGGTCTCATTCAGACTTATGGTGCCTTGACCATCGAAGAACGCAACCTTCTTTCTGTCGCCTACAAGAACATCACGAACGCCCTTCGTAGCAGCTGGAGAATCATCGATTCTTTGGAGAAACTCGAGTCAAGCAGGGCGTCAGGACGACAGTCTCAGCACCAGGTGCAACTGATTAGCAGACAACGTACTCGTGTCGAGTACGAACTCGCTGATGTCTGCAAGGACATCGTGAAACTGCTAGAGGACTATTTGCTGTCGACAGCGGAGCCTGGGGAGGAGACGGTATTTTATTATAAAATGTAAGAAAGTTGGGATACTCAGCTTCTAGTCGTTCTTACTCCTTTTTTCTCGTGCAGGAAGGGCGATTATTTTCGCTACTTGGCCGAGTTTGCCCAACAAAGTGACAGGAGCCGGTATTCAGACGACTCCTTAGCCGCGTACAAGTATGCATACAAGCATGCGTTGGCCAAGCTCGAGCCTACCCACCCAACAAGATTGGGGTTGGCTTTGAACTTTGCAGTGTACTACCACGACGTCCGCAAAAGCCCAGAACGTGCGTGTCACTTAGGAAAGCACGCGTTCGATGAGGCAGTCACTTGCTTGAACGAATCCTCATCCGTTCAAGTCATGCGAGACTCGATGATGATTCTGCAGCTCTTGCGGGATGATTTAGTTATATGGTCGGGGGAAATGCAACGAGGTAAGTTGGAATATTGAACTGGTTTACCTTTCGATTTTGACGTAGCGTCCTGGATTATGCAGCCGAACACTCTGGGTAGAGCGTAGACTCTCATCTTTTGAGTCCGTTTCGTCGTGTCCCATTTGTAGCCTGTTGTATACATTATTTATAACAAATTTCTTGCATATACACGGTGGCTTAAAACCTGCAAGCACAGGGCGAGTTGCTCATCGTGCTAACTCTGAGCAAAAGTAGCAGCTACCAAGAGCGGGAAAACCAACGTTGCATCCGCAAAGACCTTGAGGGGAGATTTAAATATAAAAGAAGCGGAGTTCTGAGTAAAGAATACCTTGACCGATTCAGCATCCGAACGAATTTTCCCCCATGAAACAGCCTCATCCGGTCGGGCACCAGAATCTGACCCGTCGAATTCTTGACCCGTGTTCTGTACTAAGTGATCAGTGACCGTCAAAAGTATCGAAGACTTCTTACGATGAACACCGAATAGTCGGCTCCGTTTCTCTGTGAATAAATCAACGACTACTACATCAGACTAAAGACAAAACTCCTTACGATTAACATGGCATTTGCGATCTGATGTTTACAGACGCCACCGCCGAGGATGATCATTCCCGCTTTTTTCGACTTACGAGACAGCTCATTCAGGTTGCGGATATCACCCACGATATCGATTATCAACCCGGGGGATCGAAAGGAATGAAAATAAATCATATCCCCTAGAGAGCCATCGGTAAGAGCTGGGCAGAAAACCGGAATGTCGTTCTGGAGTAATACGGATCAGCTTCGTTCGAGGGGGGCCAGGCAAGTTTGGTTAGATGCATTGTATTCACTTTGTATGCCCAGTAATACACAGATTCTTCGTTGTTAATCTCTTTTCCCAAGCGGCGAATGAAAGTACTTGGTGTCCATACTTGACCAGATGCTTTCTGCTCGTCTAACATGACATCGAGAATGGGGAGAAGCCAGTCCTCAAATTTGCAGTAGTTTTCATTCGGTATAACGAGATTACCAACACGGTTAAGACCTCTTTTTCGAAGATCTGCGCCATCCATATTGAAGTCAGCGAGATACGTTTTGCCGAGGCACTTGATAAAATCCTCCTCGATCCCCCCCGCGGTTGTGACAATTGCTGAGACGTGTTTGTGCTTTACGAGATAGAGGAAGACCTCGCGTAAGCCAGAGGATATGAGGTTGGAAGTGTAACCAAGGAAGATGTTGCAGCGCGTTCGGGCTCTCACTTGAGGATCTATGTAGTCGTCTGACTCATCTGGCGAGACAGGCACATCTGAAAGACGCCAGTTTCGCTGGGAAAAGTAGAATAAAGGTCGAGTGTTATGCAGATAATCGCATGCGCACCATGCGATTGACGATCTCAATAGCCTTTCCTAGGCTAGTAGCCTGGAACCCAATTCTCTCGTAGTTACTGAGAAGATCCTGAAAGGAAATAGCCTCGTCGAAATTTGGCCCTTGTACTGAGACTGCTGATTCTGGAAGGGGATCCGATTGCTTGAGTACTGCGGCAGCAGCCCCTGCGGGGACTTGAGAGTCCATGGCAAGCTAATCCAGTACTATTATACATAGTAGTCACTGCTCTTTGCGGCAAGTTCCGTTGTCGGTCACTAGAACTTGGCACGCCGGCTAGCGTCCACCGTTGGCGAACTGCGGCGACCAGCTCGTATTTCTCACCTTGAGTACTCTAGAAACCCATGGACCAAGAAGGGGCCACAGTCGACGCGCATGCCGTCGAAACCTCGCGTATGCAAAACGCCGAACCCTCTCCCACCGCGCAAGGCATTCACGTCTCCCCCGATCCGCAATCCCCTTCCCACTCGGAGGATTTCAGTGCTGGCGGCGTGTCGATTGACGTTCAGAGTATTTTGGAGCCAGCTGGAGATTCACAGTCCAACTTGCCGGACCCACCTGCCGCTGGGACCATGTCCACGCCTGCCGGTAATTCTACTGCTAGCATCCAATCTACCGCCCCTTCTCAGCTCGAGCAGCCACCGTCCGCCGGAGACTCGCTCCAGACTCGTCAGTCTTCTGTGCCCTCTCCTCCCCAGGTCGCGGAGTCCAGTGGCCCTAGCGAGCAATGGTCACAGACGTCCCCGGGTACTCATTCGACCCACAGGCGCTCGTTGACGATGTCCACGGGCCACACGGTCTCTGTTGTCCTTATATCTTCTGCGCTCGAGACGATATTGTCTTCAAAGGAAGCAAAGCGCTCTGTTCCGCTACGCGACAGTGCGCGAAATGCCTTGGAAATGGTCAGAGCAGGAAGGGGGGGTGACAGCCCTCGGGATATCTTCGAACCCCTTCGACTCGCCTGTGAGACGCGAAGTGAAAGACTCATGATTGCTAGCTTGGACTGCATCTCCAAGTTGATCTCGTATTCCTTCTTCGCCGAAGAGAATCCTGCTCCCTTGCTTTCCTCCCCTCCGCCTTCCCCCGCATTACAAGGACGACGGTCTATATCCGGTTCGCAGTCGAACATACCCCAGCCATCTCTCGTTGACTTGGTGGTTCACACTATTACCACTTGCCATGATGAAACAACGCCGGAAACGGTTTCTCTACAGGTCGTCAAAGCTCTTCTTGCCTTGGTTTTGTCGCCCACCATCTACGTCCATCATTCATCCCTACTTAAGGCTGTACGGACAGTGTACAACGTATTCCTCCTGAGCACGGACCCAGTGAATCAGATGGTCGCACAAGGGGGCCTGACGCAGATGGTGCATCATGTCTTTACGCGATGTAGATCAGGAAATGCTGTTGAATGTGATGAAGGGATGATAGTCAGGTCTTCCCCGAGTTCCGAAATACTGGCATCGCCGGGTCATCATCATGCGTCCTTGCAGACCGAAACTCGGCGCTCGCCATCAGTTCAAGGACACTCCACGTCTAACTCAATGCATACGACTCATGTTCAAATCGAAAATGTGCGTGAGGACAGCCTGCCTATTTCTCTCGCGGACGGTTCCGCCAGCATGCCAGTGGAGCCGATGGCATCACAGCCGCTATCGGATGGCCTGGGTCACGGCGAAGATGGGTGAGCATGATCCGCAGAAATTTTTCTCGTGCCAATTGCTGACTTGTCCGACCCGAACTAATTCCTGCCAGTTCAGTGCGCTTGTCCTTGGATGCGCTAGCGGAAAGCGTGCATGCGCGTGCAGAGCTCTCCACTCAGGACATGTTTATCAAGGACGCATTCTTGGTGTTCCGTGCCTTATGCAAGTTGACGATGAAACCATTGAATACCGAGAGGTTCGTGCAATCCAGACTCGATTACCTTTGGTCTCAAGGACATTTTCAGCGAGCGCGATTTAAAATCACATGCAATGCGATCGAAACTTCTCTCGCTTCATCTAGTGTTGACTGTCCTCAATTCGCACATGAGTCTTCTCGTTGATCCTTCGGCAGTTATCTATTCGAGTTCTTCTAACGAAGCGACGTCCTTCATACAAGCGATCAATCAATATCTCTGCTTGACCCTAAGTAGAAATGCTGTGAGCCCAGTCCCACAGGTGTTTGATGCGAGCGTGGAGATTTTCTGGCGTGTAATTTCTGGTATGCGAACGAAGCTCAAGGTATGTACGCAAACATAACACCAGTTTGCTTGATGGTTTACGTGATAACCAGAAAGAAATCGAAGTTCTTTTGCACGAGATTTTGATCCCTATTCTAGAAATGCGGACGTCCACTCTCAAGCAAAAGGCTGTCATTCTCGCAATGTTGTCTAGACTTTGCCAGGATCCACAAGCGCTTGTGGAGTTATATCTCAACTATGACTGTGACAGTGAGGCTGCGGATAATATTTACGAACAGTAAGCCAAATTTGTATATCTGTTCCCAACTAAGCGTCTGCCCAGTTTAATGAACATCATCTCCAAAATTGCGACATTGCCGTACAACACTTCGCAGTCCAAGAACTCTGAACCCGCTAGCCCAGCAACCAATCCGCAGACTAGGGCACAACAAAGCTTGTCATCACACTCTTCCGGAGTGATATCTGTCTCAGGCACGATAGATACCTCCAACATCGGTCTTTCGGAGGGCCAATTGCGAAGACAGGGCATTGAATGTCTCGTCTCTGTGCTTCGGTCGTTAGTTACCTGGGGTACATCTTCCGGGAAAACGCCAGCGGATCACAGTACCGATTCTACGGCTCGCAGTCAAGTTGAAGAAACGGTTCATGATTCCATGACTCCGGATCCATCCCTCGATAGATTAGCAACCTCGGTTGGAGGCCTTGACGTTCCTCGGCAAGGGACGCCCGATATTACGGATGACCCCACCAGGTTTGAGAATGCGAAGCAGAAGAAAACGACTTTACTTGAGGGTATCAAAAAATTCAACTTTAAGCCAAAGCGTGTACGTTGTACCGCTCGACGAGGATAAGAGTCCTATTGATTTCGAGATTATACAGGGTATCCAATTCCTTCTGGAAACCGGGTTCATCCCCAGTTCTTCACCCCAAGATATTGCACGTTTCCTACTGACCACCGACGGTCTAAGTAAAGCCATGATAGGAGAGTACCTTGGCGAGGGGTACGTAACGAAACTACTTCAATCCACTGTCGCTGATACTGTGTTGTAGTGATGATGCCAACGTAATAATCATGCATGCATTTGTTGATCTTCTTGACTTCAAAAATTTGAAGTTCATTGATGCTCTGCGACTTTTTTTGCAAGCCTTCCGTCTTCCTGGAGAGTCGCAAAAAATAGATCGCTTCATGCTTAAATTTGCCGAAAGGTATATTGCGGGTAACCCTCAAACACCCTTCAAGAATGCAGGTCGGTCCCTCCGGCGTGTCTCTTAACAGATACTGACATCACTTACGCGGGAAATAGACACCGCTTATGTGTTATCGTATTCTACGATCATGCTTAACACGGATGCTCACAACCCGCAGATTAAAAATCGTATGACCAAATCAGACTTCATCCGAAACAATCGAGGGATTAACGATAACGAGGACCTTCCCGAGGAATTCTTGTCTAGTATCTTTGATGAAATTCAGCACAATGAAATTCGAATGAAGGACGAGATGGATGCTGCTGTCAACGTTCCAACTACAGGACCCGGTCTTGCGAATGTTCTCGCCAGCGTTGGCAGAGATCTTCAAAAGGAGGCATACATACTTCAATCAAGTAGTATAGCTAACAAAACGGAGGTTTGTTAGTTTATCAACTCTATTTCGACCTTGTTTACACCGTTTCTAGGCTCTCTTTAGAACGCTGATGCGTTCCCAACGCCGTTCTCGTACAGGAGAACAGTTTTTTAGCGCCTCTCATTTTGTTCACGTCCGACCCATGTTCGAGGTTGCGTGGATACCCTTCCTTGCCGGGTTATCTGGTCCCCTTCAAAACACTGATGATATGGAGGTCGTTGAATTGTGTCTGGATGGATTCAAGAATGCAATCCGCATTGCCTGTTTCTTTGACACAGAACTAGAGCGTAATGCCTTCGTGACAACTCTGGCAAAATTCACTTTCCTCAATAACCTGGGAGAGATGAAGACAAAGAACATGGAAGCCATAAAGTCCCTTTTGGATGTGGCGGTAAGCGACGGCAATAACCTCAAGGGATCCTGGCGCGAGGTTCTATCGTGTGTTAGTCAATTGGAACACATGCAACTAATAAGCAATGGTCTGGAGGTTCCAGAGTCTGGAAAGAAAGGGTCAGGATGTTTTAATGTTAAGGCAAATCGATACTGAATGCTGTCTTCAGTCGGTCTAAGAAAGTCTTACACGAAGATCTTGCAAACGAGAGCCGATCGACGCATATTACTGTGGCTGCCGATATGGTCTTCTCTCTCAGCCATCATCTTTCCGGAGTAAGCCCATTTTTGCTGAAGTGTAGAAGTATTAAAATTATCGCAGACTGCAATTGTTGACTTTGTTCGTGCACTGTGCTACGTTTCTTGGGACGAAATCCAATCCTCGGGCCTATCACAGCACCCGCGCCTCTTCAGCTTGCAGAAGCTGGTTGAAATATCATACTACAATATGAGTCGTATTCGACTAGAGTGGTCCAATCTTTGGGACATTCTGGGCGAACATTTCAACCAAGTATGCCATCTTTTGGTTGCTACTCTTCTACTGCTGACCGTTTTACAGGTCTGCTGTCACAGCAATCCTCACGTAGGATTCTTCGCCTTAGACTCTTTACGGCAACTCTCTATGCGCTTCCTCGAAAAAGAGGAACTACCACATTTTAAGTTCCAGAAAGATTTCCTTAAGCCTTTTGAACACACGATGATCCATAATGCCAATCCAGACATTCGAGATATGGTAAGGTTTCTGTCTCATTCCTGAGTGGCACTAATACCATTTGCTGGCAGGTCTTGCAGTGCCTTCAGCAAATGATACAAGCACGAGTGGAGAATATGCGATCGGGTTGGCGAACTATGTTTGGCGTCTTTTCTGCTGCTTCCAAAGTGCTCACAGGTATGATTATACTTTGGTTATGTATGCTCCCTCAGGACTGAGCTTTCTTAAGAGCGGATTACTAGCTCTGCATTTGAAATAGTGAGCCGGCTGAACAAAGATCACTTTGCTTCAATTGTCCGCCATGGCTCCTTTGCAGACTTGACTGTATGCATAACTGAATTTTGTAAAGTGAGCAAGTATCAGAAGCTGAGCCTGCTTGCTATTGCGATGCTTCGTGGTGTTATTCCGGTTATGCTAAAATCCCCGGAATGTGCTCTCGGGATCGAGGGGCAATCACCTAGTGAAGACGGGATGATTCGATTTTGGTTTCCCGTACTATTCGGGTTCTACGACATTATAATGAATGCGGAAGATCTGGAAGTACGGCGACTGTGAGACTTTCATTCTGGAACTTTTGGTGCCTATTAACATAAAATACCATTTTTCAGGGCTTTGGATTCACTGTTTACGACATTGAAGACCCATGGCAACACTTTCCCTATCGAATTCTGGGACACTGTCTGTCGGGAGCTTCTCTTCCCTATATTCGCTGTTCTTAAGTCGAGCCAAGACGTATCGCGGTTCAGCACACAAGAGGATATGAGCGTCTGGCTATCGACCACCATGATCCAAGCACTTCGCGATCTTGTTGATCTCTATACATTCTACTATGAAACTCTGGAGCGTTCTCTTGATGGGCTGTTAGATCTACTGTGCATCTGCATTTGCCAAGGTTGGTTTCCGACTTCTCTGCATGTCTGTATTTTGATGTCAGTTTTAGAAAATGACACACTTGCACGTATTGGGACGTCATGCCTACAACAATTTTTGGAGAACAACGCGAAAAAGCTAAATACCTCACGATGGGAACGCGTCGCATCGACTTTTGTCAAACTCTTCCGGACAACTACACCCCACCAACTCTTTGATGAGACTCTACGACTGGAAATTGACGGCAGCGCCGTTGACTTTGATTCTTCTGGTAAGTGTCCTTTTTTCGTGGCTTCAATGTATGATGACACTTTGGAGAAGCAGATTCGGTCGGACAAGCGATCTTACCAGCTCCTCTTTCTCCCACTAGCGACCATTCCTCCGCCGAGGTGAAGCCATCTCTGAGCACTCGACGTCGAATCTTTAAGCAAATCATTGTTAAATGTGTCCTCCAGCTGCTTCTGATCGAGACTACTAACGACTTGCTCCGCAATGACACCGTTTACAATACAATGCCCCCGGACCAGCTGCTCAGACTGATGGGCGTGTTGGATCATAGCTATCAATTCGCTCGTATGTTCAACGACGACAAGGAGCTTCGTACTGGGCTATGGAAAGTTGGTGAGCCCTGCCTTTCACTCGACATGGTCGCAACCGAGTCTGAGATCCACAAGGGTTTATGAAGCATCTGCCTAATCTCCTAAAACAAGAAACGAGTAGCGCATCGACCTTGGTGCACGTGCTGCTTAGAATGTACTTTGACGAGCGGGCAGAGCATCAGTCAACGCGGCCTCAGATAGCCGATAGACTCCTTCCGCAAGTCATCTCGTTGCCTTGGATGCCATAGTGACGCTGATGAAACTATAACAGGCTTGCTTTAAACGTCTTGTCAGATTATACTAAATTGCGGGCCGATACGCAAGCGAAGAATATTGCCGCGTGGACGCCTGTTGTGACTGAAATTCTTGATGGCTTCTGTCGCTTTGACGACAAAACGGTAAGTCACAATGATCTGGTCGCTTTCTACGAATTGCTGATCGAGCTGGCTAGTTCGTAAAATACCTGCCTGTCATCTACCCACTAAGCACAGGTCTTCTCGCACGCGACATGGCCCCTGAAATAAGGCTTGGGTTGAAGAGGTATTTTGAACGAGTTGGGTACACTCATGGAATCATTGAATTGTCTTAAGACATCGCAGTTTCATCATCTGTTTTGTTGCTTTTTACATATTCCATCCGATTATCAGCCATGAGTATAAGAAATAGAAAAAGTACAGGTACTAAATCCTGTTCAAGTAGATCTAAAATCCAGTATTCGGTTGGATCCCCCAACCACCCGGCTGTGAAACCCATCCCGTTGGTTGAGCTGGCACCAGAAGTCAATGAAATTCATCGATACAAGACAAAATCACTCACTAGAAACTCGGAGAGAATCATATCTATCTGTAATGAATTATGGGACGGGGACCCAAAAAAAAACCAAAGTAGCAACTCACCTGCCTGCTGAGGTCCAGTGTGCTCATTTCCCGATGCAAACGTTCCAGATTTCATCTGCGCAAAGATATTTGCGGGAGATGTGTTTGCTCCTGGAACGTGATTTGACGGCGCTGGGGATGGAGTGGATACGACGTTGTTGAATGGCGATTGACCAAACGGCGAAAAACCCGTCGGATCTGCAACATATTGTCACTGAGTCCACGTCATAGCTCACGTATACGCACTCGTCTGTGCCGGCAACATGGATGCGTTTGGGAAGGCGGACGTCGGTGTAAAGCCACCAAATGGCCCACCCATACCTGTAGGTTGGGCTAACATAGGAGCAGACGTAGCGAATCCAGTTGGTTGCGACATGATTGGCTGCGGATTGTTGTGGAACCCGGTAACTTGGGGTTGTAGGAAAGATGGTTGGGGAGGCAGTGGTAGCAATGGTTGGGGTTGAAATGGGGATGCACTGGCTGGACGCGTCGATAAAAAGCTATTAAACCCGGTCTGAGTAGATATCAATGGCTGTAATAACCCCTGATTAGCGGGTACAGGCGCAAAAGGACCTCGTGGACCATATTGTTGCACAAGGGGGAACGCTCCAGTCTGTTGATTATGCATCGGCCCGATCGGCATAGAAGACGGTCCTACACCAAGCCCATTGTTGAAGCTTGGTGGCGGCGAGATGACAGGCGCGGAGATCGCAGGCGGCGCAGACGCAGAAAGGGGAGCCGGAGAGACTGAAGGGACAACCCGACTTGTCTTGAGTTCGCTAAGACGCGCTAGCTGATCGAAAACGTCAGCTTCGGTCTTCCCGAGTGGACTAGGTCCGTTAGCCATGACTTCTTGGGGCGGGGCTGCGGCAGATGTTGCAGCGGTTTGAGGCGCGAGCGGCACTGACTGTGGCCTCGACGGAGGCGCGCTAACAGGCGGAGCGGTTGGAGGTTTTGAACCAGGCCTATTGGTCCATGCATCATCTTCAAAGCCGGATACTGTCGTCATGGCGGAATTGGACCGTGCTGGGAGTTGGGTAGGAGAGGCTATAGCTGGGCTGCTCGTACGAATCAACGGGGAATCTGAACGTTTGATATGCTCGGATGCAGTCCCAATGGTGCCCAAATCGACAGCAGGTGGAGGTTGACTCTTGCTGGGCTGAGGTCTTCCGCGACGTACATTATTATTCTTCAAGACGCCGCCTGCTCCTGTGAAGAGATTTGGAGCTTGACTGACAAGTTTCTTTGCATTCTCCTCCTCCTGTAATCGCATTGCAAGTTCTTCATCACTGGCCAGCTGTTGATCCGATGGCGAGGCTTTGGGCTTGGCATACTTCTGTTGAATGACCTTGTTTAAGCGAATGATATCACCCTCCCGGAGGCCAAGTGAGCGCATGGTAGATTCAGTGATATCTGGGAGCAAGCTTTCGTCGATTTTATCTTTCTCGAAAGAGTGTGAATAACGTGTACAGTCGTCGACGTCGCAGCCAGCGGACAAGAAGAATTCAAACCAGTCAATCTGAGGGCCTTTTTTCTGCGGCGAAGTACGACTGCGTTTCGTAGCCTCGGCCGGACGCTTGAGACCCAAAGGTTGGTCATCGTCGTCGTTAACAGTTC
Source organism: Austroboletus niveus (assembly GCA_038090255.1). NCBI lineage: Eukaryota > Fungi > Basidiomycota > Agaricomycetes > Boletales > Boletaceae > Austroboletus > Austroboletus niveus. Next base: position 27,230 of record JBBPMJ010000224.1, read on the forward strand.
GCGGAGGAGGAGGAGCGTTTGCACGTGAAGAGCCAGAAGACGGCTTCTTCATCAATCGCTCAACATATTGCATGTCTTCCATGGACATCTTTTCAGATGGAACTTCAATGACAACACCGTTAACCTTGTGTAATCTGAGCTTCCCATCAGCATATCCAAGAAGTGCGGCTTCGACGCGGAATTGACCACTTCGGTCATGCCAGGTTCTCGTTGACTCCGGTGGAGGTGCATCTGCTCAGTTGAGTTAGGCAAATTCAATGCTTCATTCGGGCGACGCACTCTTAGGTTCACTAGATGTGCGTGCAGATGAAGAGTCCCGAGATGCTTTCTTCGCCGAAGACCGCGGGGGCCTAGAGACAATCAGAAGAATTCGAGATCAACACCGAAATAACAGCTATACCGTTCACTTTCACTCTTTTGCTGTCCACGCTTAGTTTCTTCCCCCTGTTTCTTACGCGAGTCTTCTGCAGCGCGATCTCTCTCTTCACGCTTCTTTTGTTCTTCTGCTGCCGCCTTAGCACGCTCTTGATCAGCCTTCTTCCGCTCCCTTTCAGCACGCTCTCGAGTTTCACGCTCTCTCTTCTCAGACTCGGCGCGCTCTTGCTCTTTACGTGCCTGACCGCTGTCGTCTGCGGGGGAACCTAAAGACTACGCATCCCTCAGATGGAGTCATGAAGTAATTGAGTAACAAAACTTACCTCGAGGTAGGATGCAGGCACGACTCCTTCGTCACCTTGGGAATTCCTACACTTCCACCACTCTTCTCCTTCCTTTTCTATAATGCACAACCGCTCTCCTTCTTGCACCGAAAGTTCGTCGGGACCAGTACCCTCAAAGTCATATAATGCAACTGCAAATTCGCCTTGATCATTATCGCCGCCAACACCTTCTACTTCAGCCTCATCCTCTTCCGAAGGCTCTCTTGGAGGGATAATCTCTGGGGACTCATCCGTGAACCTTACACCGTTCTTCTTTGATGGACTACCGCTTTCCATGGGGTGCGGCGGTGGAGTAAGTGCTGGTCGACGATGCAGTTCCGCCTCCTTCGCAGCCTTGGCGTTGGAGATGGCCAGCTTTCTCGAATCATCCAGTTTGGTCAAGATCGTTTCTGCTATTTCTTCCTTGCCAACGTTGAAGTGCAGCTTCGTCGGACTACTACCCCCCATATCGATGAGAATGTGCTTGTGCCTTTCAATTGTGAAATCCTCGACGTCGGTAGTATCCCACTTTTGCACAGGTGTCTACAAAAGATGAAGTAAGAGATCATTGGCTGCTAAGCGCGTCATACCTTGTCTGATTCACTCGCGAAAAAGAGTGACCCGTTCCCGATACCAAGAGTACCCTTCTTCTTCTTTCCCTTCTTGTCCACTTCAGAAACAGCCCACGTTCTGATGTGATCGGCTTGTGCTTTGACAGGGGTTTGAGCGACAAGATCTGCCGGATCCACATATACACTGGTTGGGCGCGCTGGAGGTTTCGGCTACAAAACTCGAGAAAATTCATCCTTGAGAGAAAGATGACTAACCGACGGGGGACGAGGCACCGGTTGTTGTTCTCGCTCCTTCCGTGGCCCCGGTTCCGGTTCCGCCTCTAGTTCAAGCTCAGGTGGTGGATTTACTTGTTCTTCTCCGCCGGGCTTGAGGGCAATAAATAAGCGTTTCCGGATCGAGGTGAAAGCATACCTCTTCTATGTAATTACCGGGTACGAAGCCAGCTTTACCGCCCTCTTTCTGACTTTGAACAAGTATCCATTCATCCTCGCGATCGAATACCATGAGGGCATCATCTTCTTTGATAGAGAGCTCCCCCGGGGCCGCAGCATCATAATCGTACAGTGCTTTTGCGATAGAAGTATGCTCCGCCTGCATAGTCTGCTAAATACAACGTTATAAAGCATATCGAAAAGCCTACCTGCTCGACGTATGCGGCAGGAACCAATCCCGAAGGGCTATCTTCCTCTTGTGAGTCGCTCTTTATCTTCACCTTCCACCAGCTAGTAGGACGGAAATGTCAGTTATAGCGAGGCAAGTCCGCAGGAATCGTACTCAACTCGTCATCGGTCTTCTCAAGGAGAAACACGATCTGGTTTTCCTTGACTGCTATCTCATCTTCGGACTGGGGTTCATAGTCATAGGAGGCCCTGAGAACCGCGAGATATTCCTCGCCTGGCTGGGCCATTGACGCTCGACAGAGTGAGGCGTTGCGTGAGACTTCTATTGGGGCAAGAGCGTAGTGGTAGACAGGTTGGTTATATGAGAATCCTGAGCGTTCGGATTAAGGTATGAAAAGACAGCCAAGTGCTACGAGCGATTGCAGGTCAAGGTGCCTGCGCATTCAAGCGGGTGGGACATCATTTTCTCGCACGTGACCTCCGACGGTAACTACATAACTACATTACTTACAGGGGACTGCTCGCCACCAGCCCACTTCGACTCCCCTTGTGGAGTACCGCATGCAGAGCATGCCAGATGGTTCGGTTGGTTCGTGCTGCAAGCCGGTACTTCAGCGCTCTGTTTCGGACAAAAGAAACTACACATACAGTGTGCAGACCATACAATCCCATGCTTCCGAGGTGCTGTGAGACGTAAATTCAAGTTTGGACTGCGATGTTTTCTGTTTCTTCCTCGGTCGTGTAGAAGTTGCATCACTCGAGACCGTGCTTATTTGACCGGTAGCAGTAGCGAAACTGCGTACGTCTGCGGAAGAGTCGACTCGGACATTCGGTAATAAAAAGTCCTGTGTGGCGTCAAGCGTTGTAGCTTTGAGTGCGCACAAGTCTTTCTCGTCGATGACCTCGAGCAATGCACGACGACGATCGAAATCTGTCTCAGAGTGGTCTTCGTCGTCCAAATCCGAGTCATCATCTCCGGTAGCCAGTGATGTAACAAGCGCTGAAGAGGACGCCTGGAGGGCTTGAATTCGTTGTTCAGCAGCCTGTGCGCGTTCTTCTCTTGCCCGTTTGCTACATAGCGACATGATCATCGTAACTATCCTAAAGCGAACACACACACACCTTGCCGCTTTCTTTCGAAAACCAGTCCCGCGTGATTTACCCTCTCCTTCCAGGTCCTCATTCAAACTCTTCCCGATGGTGTTGAATGCACTTGAGTTTACACGTGTCCCTGCTTTCCGCTTCTTGACCGTCCGCGAGACCTTGCGTTTACGCGAGAAAGGTCGTGCTCTCGAATGAGCCCCGCCACACTGATTTATCCAGTTTTAGCGAAATCCAAGCACAGAGATGATAAAACGCAACCATATATTCGGGAAGCGCGCCTGTTTCGATACCTTGTCCCGCAATTACGGCGGAGTCAACCAGCCTAGTGCCAGATGACCAGTAGCCTGAAGCACGATGTACATACTGAAGGGTTAGACCCTCCCATGGTGAACGAAAACGCATCGTACCATCGCCGAAGTATCCCCTGCCCTGAAGTGCGCGTACTTCTTGTTGGAGCTGACGCCAAAGAGTTTGAAAGGCCGGACCATGGTTCATGTGCTATTAATGAAAACACCGTGTAAATCTCTTGTGATTGAGATATGAATATCTGCCAACCTTGATGTGGGCCAGCTGGGTACAGACAATCAGTCTTGAAAAGGATACAATACAGATTTGTGAGGAAATACCTCATGACAGAGCGTACTCAACAACCAGTGTGTGGGGAGCAGTGATCCACTAGACGACCGTAGGACAAGTTCTCATGATGCATATTCGTTGGCTGCAGTTACGTTCAAGACGAAGAAAGAAATTACCTACAGTCTCACCATTATTCCAATTGCGCCCTGCAAAGACAGTATTATACTCATACTAGAGTCGATATTGAACCACCTTAGCAGAGACGTCGTGGTACATTTAAAGAATCGCACCTCTTCAAGACTATTCACCACAAATCCATGTGTTTTCATGATTGGTTTCACCTGAGCGGCGAGGGCTCGAAGGAGCTGTCGAGCAGCCTCCTCGGCAGTGGAGTCGCCCATTGGTAAAACGTTGACAAAGTTTACATGAGGGTTTGGGTTGGTTTCGCGTTCATTGATGCGCAGGTGAACCATTGAGTCGGCGAGGAAAGTAATAATCGATTACAAGATACAATTACAAGTACTGCCCCACTACAGACTTAACTTACTAACTTATCGTAATGCTTGAGCTTACTCCGGTAGTGATACCATTGCGAGCAGAACTAGGAGCCAAAGCACTGGCCAGAAAACCTCGACAGTTCCTCAGTCGTTCTCGCCTCACCACAAACCAAGAGCTCTCACAGCTTGGTACTGCGAGAGGTACACCAACGATTCCTCTCGAGTGTGCATCCTGAACCGCTTTCACCAACGAGTCAACCTCCACCTCAGAATCAAGGTCATCTAGGTTCTCCGCCGCGTCATCACCTTCCAACCGACTCGCCGCGATGGGTACTTGAGCCTTCTTTGGCGCTTTCTTTGTTGTGGCCTTGTTTGGGTCCATACCCGATGCTATTGCAGCCTCCATCGCGAGTCTCTTCTTCTCTGCCTTTTCCTTTTCTCTTTTCTCTTTCTTCTCTGCCTTGGTCTCCTTCTTCACTGGCTCCACCCAGTTTGGGTTGTTGGCTCGATTCCAGTCCAATAGTAGTTCGTCGTATGGTTTTGAACGTCCTTGCACCGCTCGCTTCGCTCCCATTGAGTGTGCCTTGCAAGTGAGCGAACGTGAACAGGGAAGACCCTTGTCATTAATGACACCACACTGCTTGTCATAGTCTACCGGGCCCTTCGTCCGTCCCTTGGTGATTTTTGTTTTTTTCTTGCTAGGTTCGGACGGATCGTCTGCCTCTTCACCATCCACTCCCCGTTTCTTGCCCTTCTTCAGTTCTACTGTTGAGCGGATATGAATGGGACTGAATTAATGCACAATAGCAACGGACGAACAAGGATTAGCAAATACCTTCACCGTCCGCGGACTTATTTTTGACCCACTTCTTCCCAGATCGTATGTCATTACAATTGGCTAATGTAAATCATGGGATTAACAGTGGAAACATGGTAGACGGGGTAAACGAAACTGACCCGCATGGTCAGAAATGGCGCTCCGTAGCACTGGCTTGTCGCAGTCGTTACAACGTACGACACCGAGATCAGATCGCAGTGGCTCGACACCAAAGATCTTCATATCGCGTGCGGAAAGCCATGATGTTGGGGGAGAAGGTAGTTCTGCTACCTGCGCTTCTGAAGGTGGTGTGCCCAAGCGAGGTGTAGCGAGGGAATCCCAGGAGAACGGTGATGGTGAATGACTGGGTCGTTTGAGTCTGAGGACCATGGTCGTTGGCGTCAAGAGCAGCGTCGCGTGAATTTTGATTTACGTAAACAATTTTGGACAGTCAAGTAGAAGTACGCTACTACTATTGGTGACGAAGGTCCACAGTGAATGCATTTACGACGTCTGGGGAAAAAAGGACAGTTCGTTTCTAACGACGACGCTGGACAAGCAGCGCATCCAGCAGCAGCTCAAGCCTTGGGGACCCATAGATCGTAGAGCTGCTTGTCTGCTGCATCAAAGCATGTGAGAAGCGAGGGGTCGGACCGTATGGCTATCTTGCGAGGGCCAGCAAGGAATCCAGTTTGGGTGCGGACAGCGTCGGGCTGATGAAAGCCGGTGCTGACGCCTGAGTCGGACATCGTCGTCGACGAGGGTGATGTAGCGGTGCTCTTCAGAGACACATTCCTCTGCAGAGGCGTGGAGGTATTTTCTGGGCCGACGGGTGAGACGCTGGGGGCGGGTATAGTTGGAGAGAGGCGCACCTGCGTTGGTCGACATGAGAGAGGGTCACGCGCTCGAGCACGTAACGCGACTGTCACAGCGCGCCATCGTCAAGATCGTTCTTTCCGACTACAATGAACATCTTCAGGAGCTGTAAGTTGCGATGACTTGTCCAACACTACGTACGCACTGACATCTTCAAAAAGTATTAGGAAAAGTCTGGCGTAAGCACCCGCTCACACTGATCATCATCTACTCGGCTCACTGCGTCCGTGTAGAAGATCCTAACGCTGCTGAGGTGGTCAAAATCGAGTCGGGCCAATTGTATCTCGTCAGGCCGGGAAACGTGCGATCTTCTAGGGAATGCATGTATGCTCTTTAATCCACTTCTTATGTTAGTCACATATCCCCTTTGCAGTTATAACGAAGCAATAGCCACTATAAGACGGGTGCCCTCCCTCGAGCATAATTTTCAACTTGTTATCACCCGCGTGTACGAGGAAGGTGACCAAGAATTGCTGGAAGACGAAGACGAAAGTGTGTCATGTCATATTCTTCACTTCGAGTCACTCATCGTCTTCCAGCCGATGAAGAGAAGGTCTTCCTTATCAGCGAAGAGCTCGAATTCCGACCTGGTCCCGGTGAAACACCACAAGAGGCCTCCTTTGTCTGGCGTGATCTAGAAGGCGATGTCGACGAACTATACGAGTTTCTCATGACAGAGGAGACGAACGGGCCTACGCGCGCATTCTTTGAAACCTGCATGTATCGGGCCATGTATGAACGCAAGTACAGAGCAAGTGCTGACAACGTCCGAGATTCGGTGCTCGAGCAGTTTATTTGGAAGTGAGTACCACGTTGCTGAAACACGACTTGTTCAGTCATTTCTCTCTAGACCTCCTCCACCCAAGAGCGCCAAAGCGAAAACCATTAAAGACAAAGCTGCCGTAGCTCGAAAGGAAACCGACAATCATCCCGCAACCACAGACACTCCAGTTTCCAATCAACCTATCGTTTCTACGCCGAAAAAAGTCGGCGCTAATTTCAAATCTGTCCTACAGAGTTCAAGTTTACCTGAAATTGTTGCGGCTCAAGCTTTGTTTTTTGCCTGGAACTTGGAAGCTGACGAATTCGTTCCGGCGTATGACGAGGTCCTTGATGCAAAGATCGTTGAGCGCTCTCCCGGCGACTATGATTACTGGATTGCCGCAGCGTGCGAAGAGGGCGACCTCGTCATGCACAAGATCGCCTCGGACGCGAATCCTCGATGGTCTCAACAAACCAATTCTCTCACTTGGAATTATAATGCCGGAGGAACTTATGGAAGTTGGGCGTTCCAGTTCACCACCCCAGAGGACTATCACAGGTTCAAGGCAGCATTTACCAAATCGGCATGGGAAACACTGCATCGGATACCCTGGGCTAAAATTAAGGTATGCTAACCTCTGCACCACTCGACAGCATATTCTGACCTACTACTAGCCAGACGAACAAGCATATGTCATGAGCTCCAATTCTGAAGATGTGGTGATGCGCGATCCTGAAGACGAAGAAGACGACGAAGAGGAAGTCTTGTCGGAGCTAGATCCCAATGAAGGTGGTTTTTTTGCTGTCCCAAAGTCGTTCCGTGACCCTTATTGTTGCAGAGCAAAGCGACGATGAAGAAGAGGAAGAAGAAGAAGAAGCATCGTCCATTCCAAAGTTGTCGGGAGAGCGCAACTCGATGTTGACCGTTGGATATAAAGGCGATCGCTCATACGTCGTGAGGGGAAACAATATCGGCGTCTTCTCTCATACTGGCGACAACCAAGTCAAGTACTATGCAACCATCAGCAAGATTTCGACTACCAAAGGACGGGAATTTAAACCACGGGAGGTAAATTTGACATCAAGCACCATGCATTGGAAGCTGACTTGGTACAAGGTTATGCTTCACGATCAAGACACGAAAATGGTCTTGATGAATCCTTCCGACCCCCACTCGTTGTATAGCATGGACATTGAACGCGGAAAAGTCGTGGAAGAATGGAAAGTTCACGATGATATCACGGTCGACCACATGGCACCCGATAACAAATTTGCTCAGACGACCAGAGAACAGACGCTTGTTGGGGCGTCACACAATGCCCTCTTTCGGATTGACCCGCGGATTTCTGGTAGCAAGATGGTCGACAGTCAGTATAAGCAGTACGTCAGCAAGAACCAGTTTTCTGGCCTCACGACTACTGCTGGGGGTAAACTTGCTGTAGCGAGCGAGAAGGGAGACATCAGACTCTTTGATTGCATTGGAAAGAATGCGAAGACGGCATTACCGCCGCTCGGGGATCCCATCATTGGGATTGATGTTACTGCCAACGGACGGTGGATAGTGGCAACAACGAAGACGTATTTGCTGCTCATCGACACGCTGATCGGCGAGGGTAGATATGCAGGGTCGCTTGGGTTCGATCGCAGTTTCCCTGCAGACGCAAAGCCGATGCCGCGACGGCTTACGCTGCGTGCGGAACACGTTGCATATATGAATCACGAAGTTAGTTTCTCTCCCGCTCGGTAAGTGCGATTTGTCAACTACTTGAGGTAAACGACCGACGGTTCCTGCAGGTTCAACCAAGGGGAAGGCCAAGAAGAGAACGCGATCGTCACAGGGACGGGTAAATATGTGATAGCATGGGACTTCAAAAAGGTCAAGAAGGGGCAACTGGACAAGTATGAGATCAAGAAGTACGAGGACAATGTGGTTCAAGATAGCTTCAAGTTTGGAGATGACAAGGAAATCGTAAGTGAAGCGACGGTGTCGGAGGGGTTTGTTCTCAAGCAGAGTTTCAGATCGTTGCTCTGGAGAACAACGTATTGGCGATCAACAAGAAGAATCTGAAGCGGCCAACGAGGACGTCGCTCGCTCCGATGACTCGGAGCAGTATCGTGAATAGCCCTTACTGAGTACATGGAGGATGTTCGAAGAGAAGGGAAAGAGATGGTTTGTGCGTCTATGACGCGTAAGTATAAATATTGACTGTTGAAAAGGAATGTTGTCTCCAGTACGTGTACCAGGATAAATGAGGAATAAATTTTAAGACTTGCTCGGCGGGGAACGATCTCTGGCATCTACGTACCGCCATACGCCAAGATGCCACATGAGCCTGGGTATCAATAAAGAGACGCCTATGACGACGGTTGCCCATAGCATCGGGCTCCATTGGGCAACGTCCCAACGATCGTCGCCCAATGCATATAAAGTGATGGAGATATGGGCGACATCGCCGATAAGAAGCGGGAATAATAAGGCGCGGACGACTTTCTCCTGGAGTGCGGGTTGTGACGCAAGATGGTTCCTGACGGCAGAGAGGACGAAGAAGTTGACGAGACCCATGAGTGCACAGACATGGGCGAGTTGTATGACGGTGACGATGGAGGCGGTGGGGAGGACGGCGGGAGGGGGGCTACCTGGCGGCCATGGGGCCTGGGTGTTATGGGTCTGGAAGTATGAGATGAGAGAGAAGACGGAAGGGGGATTAGAGTTACCGATTCGGGATCGCATAGTGCGCCGACGAAGCCAATCAAAGTGAGCGCAGGCTCGTAAAAAGCGAAGAGGGCGTAGTAGAAGTCGGGAATGGCGGACTGCATCGGGCAAACGAACTGACTAGCAAACACTGAGGACACCTAGCGGGGTCGACCTGCCCTAATCATCCTTGATACACTCGTGCCTGCGTCTTCTCCTTCTTCTCCAGGTCCATCTACAACCAAGTGCACATTCAAACTCGACGTCGTGTCGCTAAATGGCGAGGACCGAGATCGATCATCGAGGGTTCTAAAGCGCCCGTCTCCGTGTATTAGGCGTGCTAGGCTTCGCGCCCGTCGTACAATAAATTAACTTAATAAATCTTTGCCTCTTTGAGAAGCTTGTCCCGTCTCGTCGTGATGCCAGTGCTGCCCTATCTCAGGTCTGTCCGTCCGTCCGCCGTCCGCTGTCCCGCCGCTCACACCGAATAGCTATGTCGCCGCCCTCGCCGCCTTCGTCTTCGTGACCCTCTCGCTCGGTGCGTCCACGCGCCTCTCCGTCCTGCTGCCCGCCTCATCGTTCCCAAGCCAGCGGACTGCTCTATCTCTCCGAACTGATCGAGGAACACGCCCGCACCGCCAAGCTCGTCGGTCAGAGAGCCATCTATGTCCGTCCTCCTCCTCCGCCGCACCCACCGCTCACCCCGTCCTCTAGACAGTCGTCGTGTTGCATGTCCTGCTTTACGCCACCGACTCCCTTCCCCTCCTCCAAACCCTCTTCTCCATCACTTCGCACATAGTCTATTTGCAAAACTTCTCCACCCACTGGCCCCTCATCTCCCTCTCTTCTGCTTCCTTCGTTTTCTCCTGTCTCGTGGCAGTCGCCAACCACTTCATGTGGTTCTTCCATTTCTCTCGTCTTGCTCGCAGCGCAAGACAGACTTATAGGCAGCGTGGCCCCGTCTCCGACCTGCCTGCTTTCTCAGACATGGCAACCTTCTTTGGTATTTGTGTCTGGCTTGTTCCTTTGTTCTTATTCCTCAGCTTGAGCGCCAACGACAACGCTCTTCCCACCTCCTCGGGTGCCTTTCTCGCCTTTACCTCTGGCGCTCCAACTGAAAACCTCTTCCAGCTGTTAATCCGTCTTCCCTCTCATCCCATGGCGATCGACGACCCAAGTCTTCGCTCTTCAAATCATTGTTTTCCGCCATTTCCAAGGACAGGCTCTTTGGCTCAGAAAATTCGGATGGTCTGATACCTCCACCTTCAAATACGCTACCACTCACTCTCCCGCTCTCACCACCTTTGGTATCTCCCCTACACTCCCCTTTCCTTTCACCTCCACCACGCAGTCCAAAAATATCTCCCGGGTTCTCTCCGCAAGATGTTGGCCCCGCATTTTCTCCGCGAAGTCGGCTCTCTCAACGCTCTCAGCAAGCTCTTAGACGGGCAGACACTAATGCCACCCTTGCATCGAGACGAGTTTCGAGCTCTGCCCGTAGTCTTTCCCTTGACGAATGAGCAGCATCTCAATATACATGTCAATCTCATCCCCTCGCATTTAATCACGAGCATGTTTCATACTGTTTCATGTACTACATAGCACTATGCATCGAACAGCGCCACTAGAGCTTCTGAAACGGTGTGCTTGCGTCATAGAGGCGTTTTCTCTTGGGTGTGCACACGACACTGACCGTTCACAGTCCGACTTGATATAAATGCACCTCTACCTTGGACACAACCCACGAACCCTCTGTCTAGTCACAGATCCTCGTGCAGAGAGACTAGGACATCCGCACAACGCCCTTGTATTTCGCGCTGCGGCTGCCCATTCCAGTCAAGTTGTGGTCGAATTCCTGCCCGGCGATCAATTGGATCTTGGCAGCGCAATAAGACTAACCCATCGTCCCGTCAAAGGCTGTCTGGGACTCATTTCCGTGGAAAATGGCGCGTGTACCTATCATCGCTTCACCGGCGTATACTCACCATCGACTTAGACGTATTCCTTGCCGTAGTCACCACGGCTACCGAGGTGGGGAACACTCGCCCGTCGCAATCATCTACCGAGAAGGCTGCAAGGATCCAGGAAGTCCGATTCTATTGTTTGACATCGTCCTCCTGGGATGACTTCGCCTCTTCTCAAGATTCGCTCGTCAACCCAGAGAGCATCGACACCATGATGTCCCCCAGGGACGTATACTTGCAAACGCTCAACTCGAACGTTGTCTTTGAACATCCGTGCATGCCACTCACAAAGATACTATCTTCTGGTTCGTTCTATTACGCTCTGGATCCAGCGTGGGACCTATCGACTCGGTTCGCTCGACGGTTGTCGCGGGATAGCCATGTCCAATATGACATTGCCATCTTTAACGAGCAATTCGTCTGGAACGAGTACATCGTCCGAAGTCTACTTGATTTTCGGGAGAAACTCGATCCAAACGAACGTCAAGATTTCGATCGATGTCAATTTATCGTGCGCAGTACCTTTTATTGTTTTCCGACGGCGTACGAATCCTAGTCGCATCTAGATTCTTACCATTCAGGGGTATGTAGGAGTGTCTACTATGGCTCTTCCAGCACCGCCTGTCAATGGCACTCCCATGATCGTCACAATGTCACTGATATCACGCCTCGGGTGGAAAAGAGCGGGCACCCGATTCAACACCCGGGGGGTAGATGACGACGGAAATACCGCAAACTTTGTAGAGGCGAGTGTGCGACCAATTTCTTCATTCGTCCCGTTTTAAAGCAAAAGGTCACAGACCGAGACGATTCTAGTTACCGATCAGCACACCGTGAGTTACACGCAAGTCCGAGGAAGTGTCCCTTGTGTGTATACTTTTCATTTGCTCTATTTTCATTTGACTCGGGGCAGTGTTTTGGGAACAACAGGGAATCCAAACGTTCGGTCAACGCATTCAAATAACTCGTCCACAAGCATCACAGCCCGCATTTGAACGCCACTTTGCACATCTCATAGAAGAATACGAGGCGGTACACGCAATTAATCTCCTCGGCACAAAAGAAAACGAAGCCACCCTAACAGCAGCCTATGGAAAACACCTATACCAGGCCAAAGGAATTTGGGGTGACGAACTCAGCATTACACATTACGATTTTCACAACGCGGTCAGAATCGGTGGTCATGACAGTATTGTGAGGGAGCTTGGGTAGGCTGATCTCCTCATCTCTCGTTCATATTCTTATGATTCAAAGACACTTGGGAGACATTGTCGATCGCATGGATCGCTTCGGGTTTACGTTGACCGATGGCTCGACTGGTGAAAGAATCACGGAGCAACATGGAGTGTTCAGGACGAATTGTCTAGATTGGTAACTTAGATTCGAGCACCTTTCGTTCGTTGTTGACTTTCTTTTGGTATAGCTTGGACCGAACCAATTTCGTCCAAGACATCCTTTCACGCAAAGCGATCGAACAATTGTTCCTTGATCTTGCCCATCGTGAATGGTTACAGTCAAGTACTCTATGGGGGCACCACAGAGAACTCTGGGCGGAAAATGGTGATGCATTGTCGCGCATATATGCCGGTACCGGTGCTCTGAATACGAGTTTCACGCGGACTGGGAAACGAACACTCGCGGGTAGGCCTCTTTAGTTTCTCGCCTCCGAGAAGCACGTCATGATTTATTATTTATTCTAAAGGCGTTCTTTCTGATGCAACGAAGAGCGTATCGAGAGCGTACATCAACAATTTTCAGGACAAAAACAAGCAGGTCGCAATTGACATGTTTCTCGTGGGTTTATCCATTATTTTTTCTCTGTCAGCTTTTTGAAGATGTAACAGGGAAATCTCAATAATCAGACACAAGTAAACATATTTGACCCTGTTAATGACATGGTTCGGAAGACGCTTAACGAACGGTCGGTTATTCAGGAGTTTTTGCAGCCACTGGAGCTGAAATTCAAACCACAGAATATCGGAATATTCCTCTACTCGTCCATGTACCATATTTGCAGGAACTTGGAATGTAAACGGCAGGGTGAGCAAAGAATGCTCTTCGCACTTCTGTTGAAGTAAACACATACTATACAGCCTCCATCTGAAAGCTTGACTCCCTGGCTGTTCCCCCGAGATAGTAAGTCAAAACGACAGACGACTCAAATAGATGGGATTTGACTGATTTGCTCTTGTAGACTTTCTCGAGTAAGCCATCGTGCCAAAGAGAGAAGCTTTGCTAATGTTCGTGCCTTAGGCCGGATATCTTCGTTCTAGGTTTCCAAGAATTGGTATTACTCACAGCTCAGCAGATTATTCAGACTGACCCAGAAAAAAGGTACCTCATACAATTCTTGTGCGACTTTTCTCATGAGTGAACACATACTGTATAGGCGGATATGGGAACGTAGGATCATGGAATCAATCAATAGTCGATCAAAGACAACAAGAGAATACGTACTACTACGTAGCGAGCAGGTATTTGGTTCTCCATTCCACTTGGTCGATTTGATGTTATGTCCTGTTCGCAGTTGGTCGGCACTGCTCTTTTCGTTATAGTCAAATCAGAGTTGACATCTATAATTCGCAATGTCGAAGGTGCCACACGAAAAGTAGGGCAAATCTGCACGATCAGGATTATTTACTGACCATTGGTAGACCGGTTTGCGGGGAATATCGGGAAACAAGGGAGGGGTCGGTGTTCGACTAGATTACTACGACACCAGCTTTTGCTTTGTTACCGCCCATCTTGCTGCTGGACACTCCAACGCTGAAGAACGCAACGCTGATTACTGGACAATAACGAGAGGACTGCACTTTCTCAAAGGAAAAACAATCGCGAGCCACGAGTACGTTTATGCACGAGAGAAGGGCGTATCCTAACCCAAAGTCTTGTAGCAATATCGTTTGGCTAGCTGACACGAATTATCGCGTTGACCTTCCCAATGAAACCGTCCGAGCACTCGTTACGAAGAGGGATTTCGATCCGCTTGTTGGATCTGATCAAGTAAGTTTCTCGCGTTTTCAGGAAAGACGCTAACATCAAGACACGTCACAGCTAAGATCAGCGATCGAAGTCGGAGAAGCTTTTGCTGGATACGACGAAGGGCCGTTACTGTTTCCTCCCACATACAAATATGATATCGGGACAGACTATTATGACTCGAGCGAGAAAATGCGCATACCCGCTTGGACTGGTATGTACCTCTGGTCCCTGATCCATGCCCATCTCACTTGTTGTATTCCAGACAGAATATTGTTTCAAGGCAGCTTGGACCTGTCCGTTTACTCGCGAGCCGAGCTTAAAAGTTCTGATCATCGACCAGGTAAAAAAAAATTGCCTGATTTTAAGAGAACAGGTTTAGAGAAGATTCTTTTTTTTTTTTTTCCAGTTTTCGCGCTCTTCCGAACAGAAGTGCGGATTATCGACGCGGTCAAACGCGCTGCGCTATCTCGTTTGTTACTGAAGACTACGTTGACGGGCGTTCCTGGCGAGATGGTCGAAGAAAAATTCACGGCCTTTTCCTTGCCATCTGAGACAGACGATCGTAAGACGTGGACTTTTTTTGAATCTGATTCGAATCTCTTACACGGGGTGTTTTGCAGTACCGGCGCCAAGTTCAGACGATTTGCATTGGTGGGACAAACTCGGTGAGCGGTCACTTTTTGACTTTAGCGTTGGAATCGTTCCAACGGGCGCAATTTTGAAAAGAGGTCGCCGAAGGGAACTTGGTAGTTTCGCCGCCTTTGCTAGAGACGGCATCTGCAAATCCTTTCGATTCGCCAGGAGACTCACCCTTGTCATCCTGCCCGTCATCTGACGAAGAACTGTATTCACATGCGGCTGACCTTCCCATACCCATTACTCCGGAGCCAGTCGCGCGAAGAAATGCTCATATCTCAGAACCTGTGAACTAGTCGAGGAAAACATTGTCTTGGAAGCCATAGAATTAGAATACGAGAGCAACAAAAAAAAAAGTGCAGCACAAGCACATCAAGGTAACTAGATGAGCCCTTGTTTCTTCAAATCCTCGTATGTTTTTTTGTTGTACACATTACCCTCGTCGTCCTCGAGCTCTTCCATCGTCTCCTGCTCGAAAATTTCGTGCCTTCCTTCCCGTTTAAGCTTTTCGGCGACTAGGATAAAAACAGATTTTTAGTCAATTCAAAGCAAAAAAAAAAAGGAAAGATAGACGAACGTGAGAGTGCATCTTCTATGCGCGTGATTTCGTGAAAATGCTTCGTGTTTGGCAGACCTAAAGCCCGCATGCCAAACGCGTGTCGGGATTCCTGTGGGGATGGTTATTAAGTTGAATGACCCCAACGTGGCCAAGTACCTGAAAATGCCGGTCAAAGTTTTTCCTATTGTGGATTGAATCATGAGTGACTGTCGGCTAAAGCTGTAAGATCCCCGTACCTTCCCATATACACGTGGTCGGAACAAATCTCGCATCGGTATTCCACGCCGAGACCATGTAATTTGTACAGCCAATATGGGATCGGTTTTCCATCCCAACCGAGGGGGAGCTTGAGAGGATTGTATATTCTTTCCTCTTCCTCTTCCTCCTCGCCTGCAGCATCTCCGTTGTTCGTGGGAACAACAGGAGGTTTCGACTGTTCGAGCAGCTCCTGCTCACGCTCGCGTGCGGTTAAAGAAAAGCGGCGTTCCACGTTAGATTTGGTTTCAATGATCGTGGGACCAAGCATGACGAGCAGAGAAGCAGAAAGACTCGTGAAAAGCGCGGCATTTCGTAACCTAGACCACGAGGTACCTGCGTCGTCCGTAAATGTTGCTAGGGACGTATCAACACCATTCGGATTTTGAGGTGGTTCAGTGGAGGCAGCCTGCTTGGCAGTCGCTTTCACGTGTTTTTTCGAGGTCAAGTGGGCGTCATACACCGTTTGCTTGGAGTAACTTTTTTGACCTGTGGTCAACGAGATGAATGTGCACATGACAACAATGAGAAAGTGACTCACAAGCGGAGCACCATATGCCTCCTTCCCCCGAGGGCATTCGCTTGTTATTTTGATCCTCCCAATCGACATCGAATTCTCCAGCCTCCCATTTCTTCTGAAACTCGGCTTCGTCCTCGCGGTGTTTTGAGTCTACGTCTGTAAGCGGTTGCGTTCGCTTGACGAACGATAATAGGTAATCGTGTAAGTTCCGAACATAACTAAAAATGAGGTAGGCATGGTTGGCAGACTGAGCAACAATACACCTACGCTTCGTACTCTCTGGATATCCGCGTTTGCCTGGAAAGTTCGGCGTGTAGATTGCCATCCTGTATCTCCAAGAGAAGGTCCAGGTATTGCAGGTAGGGCAACCTCTTGGTGATATTTTTCAAGTTGTTGTACGCAGTGTGATTTGCATATAGATCGAGGTATTTCCCATATGCTTCTTCTCCGGAGAATATCAACGATACGGCTGAACGAGCAACGATGAGACTTCACAGATGGGTCAAGAAGCATTAAACACGCACGGTCCTCTTCCTCGTATTCCTCATCTATCCCATCCTGGTTTCCCTCCTCGAGAAGAGCAGCGAGCTCCAGTTCGAAGGCTCCTGCCGCAACATCAGGATACTTATTGTAGTGGTCCTGAATCTTAACCAACCGCGCGTAGAACTCGGAGAGGTCACCTGGCTGAGTTGGTGCAGTAAACGAGTTGATTTCAGCCTTGCGGAGGTCCTCGTCGTCATACTGGGTCTTAAGCGAGGCCACTCGAGAAGAAATGCGGCTCAACACCTGCGCTGCCTTGTGCTCTGTACGCAGCTTGACTTCATGTGTAGGCTGGTTCCGGGACAGGAGAGAGTACAGAGCTATTTCGTAGCGCTCAATCTCTTCGTGGGCCTGGCGTTGTGTTTCGATGATCGAGTCCATGATCTTGCAAAGGGCAAAGGCAAAACGTTGGTCAAGTAACTTTCGAACTCCGCCACCACCATTGCTTCTCGCAGCTCGCTACAACAGAACCCCTCAACAACGACGAAAATGTCTGGCATTAATCCTGGCGACGAGGTAGAGCTCTTCGCAACCTCAGACCGCGTTTGTCGTTGACGATGTTTGTTAGAAACTCATATTCGAATCGTCCGAGGCCGTCTCGGTCGTCTCCACGTTCGATGACCTCAACCTCAAGGAAGACCTCCTTCGGGGCATTTACGCTTACAGTCCGTCTCCGCCTTTGCTTAAAATTTCTCCGTTGGATCTTATTTTCTCCATGTAGACTTTGAAAAACCTTCTGCCATCCAACAACGTGCCATATTGCCTATCATTCAAGGTCGCGACGTCATTGCTCAAGCGCAGTCGGGAACCGGTAAAACAGCCACTTTCTCCATATCCATCCTCCAGTCCATCGATGTTTCCGTGCGCGAAACACAGGCGCTCGTTCTCTCCCCAACCAGGGAACTTGCGACACAAATTCAATCCGTCGTACTTGCTCTCGGCGACTATATGAACGTCCAATGCCACGCTTGCATTGGAGGGACGTCCATTGGCGAGGACATTCGGAAACTAGAGTATGGGCAACATGTGGTATCGGGAACTCCGGGACGAGTTTTTGATATGATCCGCCGAAGAGCCCTCCGGACTCGCAACATCAAAATGCTCGTTCTCGACGAAGCAGACGAACTGCTGAATAAAGGGTTCAAGGACCAAATATACGATGTCTACCGTTACCTTCCCCCCGCCACACAGGTCGTACTATTGAGCGCCACGCTCCCATACGACGTGTTAGAGATGACAACAAAATTCATGACGGACCCCATTCGAATTCTCGTAAAACGTGACGAACTGACGCTCGAGGGGATCAAGCAGTTCTTCGTCGCTGTAGAAAAGGAGGACTGGAAATTCGACACGCTATGTGATCTGTACGACACGCTCACCATCACTCAAGCTGTGATATTCTGTAACACGCGACGAAAGGTTCGAACACGTGATAATTGCTGCCGTCGGTCTAATTATTTTTACAGGTTGACTGGTTGACGGAGAAAATGAGGGCCGCTAATTTCACCGTTTCCTCAATGCATGGGGAGATGGTGCAGAAGGAGAGAGACGCGATTATGGCGGAGTTCCGTGGGGGAACATCGTAGGTGACAGTTTTCGTTGTTGGAAAAAACTTACGAATATTATTGTAGGCGCGTACTTATCACGACTGATGTGTGGGCCCGAGGAATCGACGTTCAGCAGGTATCACTCGTCATTAACTACGATCTCCCAGCGTAAGCATTTCTCCCTCAATATCGGATTCATTTCCGACTGTACCTTTCTCAGGAACCGTGAGAACTACATTCATCGAATTGGCCGTTCGGGACGGTTTGGCAGAAAAGGTGTTGCCATCAACGTACGTCACAGACCCCTCCTCTTCGTTGAACACTCACGTAGGTTTTCTTAGTTCGTCACGGTTGACGACGTGCGCATTCTCCGTGATATCGGTAAGACTTTTTTTGTTTCACTATGCAGTTCTTGTAGTGATGCCCTTGTGTAGAACAATTTTACAGCACACAGATAGTGAGTCGTCCGGCCGCCATGACAGTGTTTCATGCTCATTGAATATTTCAGGACGAAATGCCGGTCAATGCTGCCGAGCTTATTTAGAGCATTCTTGCTGCGGAGCTGTTGACAACGGCTTCGATCGGATCCATTTGCTCTCAGCACTTGGATTATGTATTTTAGATTCGTTTTCTCGTCACAGTGTTGTTGGTCTTTTTTTATTCGCATGTTCGTTGGTCATGCCAATTGTTATTCTACATCCAGGATAAAGGTGTGATACTTTGTCGGGCAACGTGGCGGAAGTAGGGTAGAGCACGTGGCGTAGACAGTGGCCCACATGGAGGCTGTATTCCACAAAAGGCACCGGGATGATAATTCTCAAGTATGCATTTTTGGTCCCTGTGATACAAAGTCGTCCCTCTTGTAGGCTGTACTTAAGCAAAACTCAATCTGGTGGCGTTTATATTCAAAATTCAAGGTACAAGATAAGCAAAACCTGTGATCGGATAGAGTTTGGTTGCACAAAACGGACCTGCATGAAACCAGCCAGACCAGTTATCATTTGGAAGTGACCCTCAAGGGTACCGAGGGTTTCGATCCTCACCGCCTTCGGGTCCTGTTTTGCGCCGTTCACGCAGGGAAGTCAGACGATGTGAAGCCAACAGGGTAAATCATGCGGTCAGTGGAACAGGGGTTACTCGTGGAGACCTAACCGGATTTCCACGGAGTAGCCGAACTAGGGAGCGGCCTGTGAGCGTAGCGAAACCATCCTGCCGTGCCCCACAATGAGTCACACTGGGTAGGTTCAACTCCACCTCCGACTTTGGAATCGGAAATACTCGCAGGCCCCCCGTCTTCTGTCCCCGAATTGTCCTCGGTGCGAGGAAAAGAACGGTGCCAGAGAATGTGTGAACATGCTTGAATCAAGTATCGACTCACGTATGCGTGAGTCGGATAACACGCGACGGACGTTCGGGCTCCGTATTGAAACCGATGATTCATGATACAAGCTATTGATCCCTATCTGACATCAATCGACCCGAGCTTGATTTCGTCCGAGGGTTGGAATCGCGAGAAAAGAAACCGAGAAATTAACCCTGGGTTCCGGCGTACCTTGCCAGCAATGTAGCGCTCCTCGTGTACGCCGTGAGCATACCCACGCGAATTCCTCTAGACGACGCAAAAATGAAACTGCCGCGGTACATACTATACGGTCGCTATAGCGCTCGCAAAGCCGGGCCAGTTTAATGTCAAGTGAAAAGGAGTGACGAGACAGGAACGCAGTTGGCGTGATAAACACCCTGAAACGGTGACGCAGTTAGTGCTGTGAGTTTCAGACCTCGTAGTGTAAATCCGAAATGTCACTGACCGGATCCGTGTGCCGGGAGACCGGATCATGGTTGAGACAGGCTGGCAAGTGATGCTGCGGCTGAATTGGAAGATAGTTAGAAGTTGATCGCGCAAAAATCTCCCTTCGCGAGATGAAGTACATTTGGTAGTGATAGTCGCAATCAAGGTTAAATCGGGAACTAGACGCTCGCTTTTAGTCGGATCTGATCATCCGAGTGTGAGGCAGTCAATTCGACATTCGTCCCAGGTCGCACCCAGACTTCAACTCAAATACTATCTTGGTCACCCTTTTACCTCGTCCCCTTCGGTCTCCCCTCGCCACCAAAGAAAAAAAAATAGACTGCACGGGAGCATGACCAAACTAATTGACCCCTTCTCTTCACATGCTCAAGTATCCCTACTTGGCCGGTGAGATTCATCACCCGCATGATACCTGTTTCAGTATTACCCGTCATTGTATTGCAACGAACTTTACCTATGCTGTTAGCATCCCCCCCGCCGTGGATGCGTTATAGAAGTTCTCGTCTTCCGAGACGAGTTTCGACACACGGACGTTTCCGGCAACAATACCCTGCAGGTACTCTCCTTGTACCACTGCCATCGGGATTCGCTGCGCAAGTCGTGCGACCGTCTTTGAATTGATTTTCATATCACCGAAGGGCGGATGACGTGAACAGACAATCTTGCCTGGCTATCCCCATGTCGGGCATCTACTCGACCTCGTGTAAGCAGGTGAGAGAACCTTGTCTCGAGGTATAAAAACGACGGAGTCGTATGGATGCCCTCCATACAATCATCGATATGTGTTACTGGAGAAGGTGAGTAGTAAATGCGTCTGCCGCCACCAGGTCTCATGTCCTTTTACTTGTGAAGAGTGAAGAACACTTATAAAGCGTGAGTCCGTCTTGCATCTATTATAGACTCTAAACCAATTCTGCCACAGGTGTGGACATGTCGTAACCCTGGTGAGACGATGTTCTGTTCGTTGGTTGCCATTCATGACGTCCTTACGATTAAAATAGCCCGATGAAGAAGTGCGTCAGCCCATGTTATGTGCTGTAGAGATGTGACTAACGCCATCTAGATCAAGTGTGATCTTCGCAATTGCAAGTTTAGTACCAAGCACTCCAAAGACTGTGTTCCGCCGCAATGTACCAAGACATGTTGGCAATAGTAAGAGCTTCGT
>JBBPMJ010000225.1:0-48256 GCA_038090255.1 Austroboletus niveus
TGTGCGATGACCCTCCGCAACGCTGGTTGCTTGGATGGGAGAACGAGGGTGGGGATGAGGGAGATTCCCGATCAGTAAGAAACCAGCAGTGACCGCGATGGGTATGCTCCCACCCCTGGACCGGCGCACCTGACCACTTTCGTAGGTCTAAGCTGACTTTGTCGTTCCCGTGCGGTGCCACACGAGGATCCAACTCGTGTGGTTCCTACCCTCACCGAATGACTCGAAGTCCACTGATAGACACCTTGGGCAGGTTTCGGCACCTTCCAGAATCTAGTAGGTGCCACTGGGCTGCGTGATATTTTTTAGTTCATCTCTGAAAAGCTCACATCAGTCCTCTCATACATTGAGCATAACATTCTTCGACCGACCAAATAAACGGTTCTCAATGATCCAAGTAAAAACAAGGAATCATCCTACCAAAGTCTGCTGATTAAAATTGTGCGAATTACCGGAAGAATTTTCCAAACTCCGAGGCGACAATGAACTTTTGCCTCTGTGCCCTTTGTCTATTTCCATCTCAACACATCGTGGGGACGTGTCTACTGAATGATTGATAATCCTGGCATCGGTTTCCTGGGTAGCATGAATCGGCTTCTCACAATCGAGAACGGACCGTCAACAACGTCAGGAACGCGCAGCCAAGAAGAAATATTTGATGCGGTGATAACAAAGTTGAAGAAACCACGCAAAGCGGAGTTGATAATCGTGTTTGACACGGACCCCCGACTTATGTATGAGTAACGGACTATGGCCGGAGGCCATAGTCTGTGCGAAGAAGAAGTACTCGGGCTGCCGAGTTCATTTGCTCGTCCGTCTGGCATCCCTCCCCGAGGATTGGGATCGGACTGTGGGCCATTAGGGACGCCACATGCAATACGAGCACGGAGGTGAGCGGATGGGATGGGCATGATTTCGAACCTGCGAGAGTTCTCATCAGGGGGGTACCGCTACCCCGACCATCGCCCTTCCAAGGCCGTTTGGGGTACCAGCTTCCAGTCTTACAGGTCACGCCCTATCGAGGGAGTTGGCCAAAAGAAGCGATCCCGGATAGACTGGTTGCAGATCGGGATATACAAGTGGTGGGGAAGGGGGAGGGATGCTTCCTGCTCGACGGGAAAGTCGTCAGATATACCTCCCACAGGTGGTGCGGGCATGAAGGGGCCTTTCGGATTCCCCGTGGGCACTTTTTCGCCACCATGCGATACCCACGTTGACGTCATTTCAACGTGAGGCCCGCCCTTCACCATCCCCAAGAGATTCGACGAGTGACACAGAGATCAAGCTGGGTCGCGATAGTCTCCTAAATTTCTTACTTGACTTGTAGAAGACCAAGGTAGATGTGAGTTCAAGAAGTGCGCTTAAAGCACTTCCTGAAGGGAGTAGTCTGTGTGTGAACACTGAAGGGGAGGCACTCGAGCCATCGAGTTTGTTTTCTGCGCGACCCTCTCTGAAGATTGGGTCCGTGCTAAGCCTGGTCTCAGGACAGTGCGCGCAGGGACAGATAGGGAGACGGAATTGGGCGCGGTTTCGAGCCTTCGAGAGCTCTCGTCAGGGGGTTACCGCCACCCCGACCGTCTTCCTTCCGAGACTGTTTAGGTGGACTACCGCTCACTTACCAGACAGAGGGAGTAGACACTGTGGTACCAGCAGTGACCGCGAACGGGTGTGCGAGTGTACCGTACTACGCGCGACCCTCCGCAACTGCAAGAGTGGTTGCGATGGATGGGTAAAGGCGGGTGGGGAAAAAAGGGAACTCCTTCAAATCAGCAGGAGCAGTGACCTAAAGAGGTGTAATTACTATCATACAGGCCAGCCGAGCTACCAGGACCCTTTCGAGTCCCACCAGCATTTTTACGTCCCCACTGTGCAGTAGTACCATCCGGATAGTAGTCCGGATGAATCCTGCCCTTCACGGCGACTTCACCGTGCCCGAGGGCATTTGATGAGCAACACAAATGAATGATACATAAATATATTGTCCAACACAGCACTAGAAGATGGTCGGTTGTACACCCACAGCAAAAAAGGACGTCTCTACTTTCATACACGGTCCTAAACGTTGCCAAGGGCGTATCGATTCACACCTCACACCCATCTAAGAGTCCAAGAGCGGCGGGTACCACCCTCCAGTAGTGTTCCACGCAGTGCCCAGTGGCACAGACCAGTTCCCGTTACATCCCCAGTTCCAGTCGACAGTTTCAGACGTGTACAGCTCCGCTGCGGTGAACGTCGAGAGCGGGCAGAGCCCGGACTCGTTTTCCGGACACTCGCCGATGCCCGTCAACGGAGCCACGCCGTCATTAATCACGATACGCATGTAGGATCCGTCATCCGAACCGGCATTAATGTCGGGACAAGAGAGCACTAGAGTTCACCACCAGCAGTGTGTCAGTATCAAGTACTACGGAGTATATAAAAAGACCAGCGTACGTTGGAATTGTACGTTGCTTCCAAACGGCACAAGCTGGCTTGTCCTGAAGGACCGGTTTGCGGGTATTTCGGTGGCTGGAAGAGGGCCCGTGGTAGCGAGGGTTGACAGGTTCAGCGCCGTGAGGACTAATAGATGTTTTTAAAATGAACGAAGCTACAGGTCAAAAGCCTACTGTTGGCAATGACAACGTCGTGTGTCGCATCGGCATACAAGACGTTCCCGAGTGGGAAAGTTTTAGGATTAGAGTCCCAGGTCGAGTTGGTGCTCGAGTTGTATATCTCGATCGGTGTCAGAGTGAGTCGGGAAACAAGCTCTTGCACCCAACCTAAGCCTTGCACGCGACCGACAGGGGACCCAAATGCAGAGTCATACCAGAAAGCCAGATCGATGCTGTACATTTTACAGGTGAGATGGAATCCAGGAAAGAGCACCCTAGGGCTACTGACGAGTAGCCAAAGCCTTCCCATTCTTCTTCAGTGAATAGCTCACAGAACGCGGAATAACCGACGGACACAGTCTTGTATGTGGTCATCAGACGAACTTACTCCGCAACGCAGCCAGAAATTGTAACACGTTACCTCATACGCACACATCTCCTGCATAGAATAGACATCTGAGAGCGTCAAGTTAAATCCTTGCAGTTCGGCTTGTATCCGTTTCTGGGCATCCGCGAGGTATATCGAAATCCACTCGTCAATGTAAGTCCCGGAACGGTAGCCCCTGTTATTGTCATTTGAGTTAGGGCAATTATCCCAGGGGGAGAGTGTGTTGTTGAACTAATGGCAAAAAAGTGGTTAAGTCAAACAATATGCTTACGAAGCAGGAAACGTATGATCCTCACTCCCGATGATTCGATCATTACGACTTGTTCATACTGACCATCAGTAGGCCAGCCAAAGAAGCCTAATGCAAAGTTGACCCCGGAAGCAAGCATACGATCCCTTTAGTGGTTTAGTCAGATATCACAGAGAAAGATAATCACTCACTCCGAAGTAGTTCTAAACACGGGGAGCCTGTTTTCCGTTGTAAAGTTCTACGTGCACACGGAGAAAGTCAATGTTCGGCATGTTAAGCTGTGCCAAACGATGACGATATAACTTACGTCGAGCAAGAACCCGTATTTGAGTCTCATGGAGACGCCCAAATCAACTATAAAACGTATTGTCAACTCAGACCGCATCCAGCCAATGAAAAACGTCCGAATTAAACTAGAAAAAACACTCACACTCTTGTTGTCTCCCGAAAGCTGTCAAGACTGTGTACCAAGAAAAGATGTTCGCATGCGTCGAGATGACTAGTCAGGTGATGAAAACGGAAAAAAGAAACCACGCAACTCTCTTCGCCAAGTTTGTAGGTCCTATACGTACCATCGTGTCAGCCTCAGTCACACATGCGAACTTGGCATCACCCACCAACTGTTCAGGAACGTTAGGTTGCCAGTCGCATTCCAGTCATTAGTAGTCTCACTCAATTTCTCCGCGAGATGCTCAGGTCCTGAGCCACCTATTAAATTAAACCGCAGATTCATCAGCCGATCGACGTACGTACTCCGCCACCGATTACTTTAGTCAGCGGCAGAGAAGAAAATTAGACGTACCTCCAGGGTATCGTGCACCATGTCGATACAACAAGTACATTGCCTGCACATCACATCCCGCCGGTGGTGCAGAGCCTTCGTTGATCCCAAACGCACCAAGCGGGACGCTGTACCAAGGAGACAGGTTACCCCAAGCACGGAAGATGCTGAAGTTGGCCACATCAGAGGAGGCATTTGGGAGTAATGTATACGCCGGTGCAACGAGCGCTGCAGCCCCCGTTTGGAGAGGTTGAGAAGGAGCCGTAACAATGATGGCTGGTTCTGCTCCGGTTGGAGTCGCACCTGCGTACCCAACACTGTCAAATAGAAACACAAACCATGACGTTAAAAAAGGTTAGGAAGATGAAGGAAAGCATACTCGGTAGGGAACAACGATGGGAAGTAGTTGGTAGGAGAGGGCGGTGGATACGTGCCAACTTGGGCGGAACCGGCCCATGGTTCACCACGAGCATGGATGTTGACCGCATCCGCGTCGCCGCTTTCTGTTGGTGCAGCGCAAGAGGTATTTCCGGACAGTAAAGACTGGACAGCGAGGCAGGCAATAATACCGCCAATGGTACCGCCAACAAAGTACCCAAGGATATGCTTCAAGGAAAACCGATGGCCGCCAACCATCAAGCGGCCATCGTCGAGACCAGGCCCGGACTCGTATTCCTTGTAATGGCTCGAGTTCATTTAGCCGAGATTATAAGACGTGAGCTCAAAAGTGGAGACGTGTTCCGAGCAAGACGACATACATCTGCAAGGGCCCACATGTTAAATAGCCTGTTCGTCTATGTTTGGGTTAGGAACGAGAAGTACTGACAACCATGTGAAAGAATGAAGTTCAGTGAAGGCTTCGGTATTCGGGAAAGTACCAAGTTAGACTCGCGCTAATTTTTGGACTTGGGATTCATCGTGCTGCTTATTCATTTTTTATGACGGTTTATTTCTGAACCTGGTTGGCATCTGTGTTCCCAGAAGGAGAAGTTAAAGATCGCCAGAACCCACGAAGTAGGGTCTATCACCGATTCGCCGACCACCTTCCCACTGTAGTATAGTAGAAAGACAGCGTGGGGTCACTGCTTGTTGAAATAGGCAAGGCCGCCAACCTGTATGAAGTGCACCACTAGTGCTCGGGTAGTTACCATATATGAACCTGGAGTTGCTTCACTTCATAGGATTCCAGGCGGGCCTATCACCTGAAGGCTTCGAGCGACGAGTACCGAGTTCGTTTTAGTTCAACTGAGTCGTCGTCGGAGTCCGTCGGGTGGTCCCGCTCAAACCATGGTGCCGGGTTCCAAACAATGTTTGTTTACTCCCACCGTAGCGGCTCTGATTTTTGAGGCTCATCACATGGCCCAATCAGGCAGTGTTTGATGACGGGTACTGGGCTGCCGAAGCTTTCGTGTTAGCTTTGGCAGTTCTCGATTTGTGTTGACCCTACTAATTAAGCATCCGAAACGTTGCTCTCTTCAGTCGGGTAGTCGACCCGCCCTGCTGTGGTCCCGCACTTTGTGGAGTGGTCCGCAAATACCCTTGTCACGGAAAAATGATCTACGCTTGGACGTCATGAGATGCGGTGGAGACGATACTCCTGAAAAGTTCCATGCTATATCCAACATCCGGAAATCCACGGTGGTGTAATGATGTCTCACACTACTCTTAACTTTATGTGCTGATTAGAATGTAGTAGGTGGCGTTCCGAGGCACGATTCAATCGGCATCTCTTTCCCTTTTGGATTTCTGCAGACCGACAAAGGACAGACGAAGGTTAATGTCGACACAAGTGTCTCATTGTGATACGCGACGTACAACAACCTGGAAAAAAGCCATATCGTTCAGTCGGCCGACGCACGTGGCACCGGTCGGGCCGTTTCTAAAGTACATCAAAATACTGCACAATAAATTTGGCCTTCTCACTCAACTGTTGTTATAGGTACTGTCCCAGGCTGCCACGCTTCCGAGACTAGGGAGCCTACTCAAGTCAGCACATGGCAGCGGCGTAAGAACGTATGCATGAGAAGCGGCGTCCTCGCGGCGTCGTCACCGCACTGGCCTATTGGTGACAGACCGTGTAGCTGGATGCATGTTATTATTATTCTTAATCACCACACTCGGGCTTACTCACACATCAGGGTTAGCGATATTTGGGTTCGACTCAAACCTGCCCACGATGCTCAGGGATTTGATCCACCCTTTATCCCATTTTTTGTTTTGGGAAATGTTGGCAAAACTTGAGTTGTCACCTTATGAGTGTACTTTGGAAGCGATTGTGTTCGAGTAAGTATCGTCCACTAAACCCGCGGTACCGCAAGCTCCGCATTTCCTCGCTTCCAGCCCAAACATAGACTAACGTTTGGTTTTGGTGTCCGGCAGAGCTATTTAATAAGTGTGCCTGCTGAAACTAGCTGGTATCAGTCACGAGTGGCTGAGTCCTGCATCTCGTATTCATCTGCAAATGAGCTCTGGCTACCACAAGGAATACGACTCCCCAGAGTCGGGTCTTGATGCGCACAGAGGCCGTGAGGCTATTGAACGCATTGGCCTCCTCCCCAACTCCCAGCCTGCTTTACCTACCGCCGACGTAGAGAAGATCGACGACGGCCACCGGTTGACGTTGGGCGATGGCAAGCGCAGAAATGGCTATGCGTTAAAGCATGCGTTCGGGTCCTTGCTCGGGGGTATTATCGGGAGTATCGTTACATGCCTCGCTATCCAGGCTTCTCTGTCCGAAAAAGACTCGTCTTGCCTTGAACAGTCAGGTGGCAACGAAGCAAGAGCAAACAACCTCCGGGCCCGGGCTGAACCATGGGCTGGCTCCACATACGCTAATGGCTACCCGCCTGCCACTCCCACCAACTACTTCCCATCTTTATTCCCCTCAGAGTACGTTTTTCTCCATTTGTATAATTCATTTTTAACATATACTCCCGATGCGTTAGCATTGGATACCTAGGGGCAACACCTACAGGTGCAGAACCGGCCATCATTGCCACTGCGCCTTCCCAGCCAATCCACACGGGGGGTGCAGCACTCGTTGTGCCTGCGTACTCGTTATTCCCCGAATCGTCATCCAACGAACCCGATTTCAACATTTTTCGGAACTGGGGACATTTGTCTCCTTGGTACAGCGTCCCAATCGGTACATTCGGAATTAACGAAGGCGCTGCACCACCGGAAGGATGTGACGTGCAGGGCGTGTACTTGTTGTATCGACATGGCGCAAGTTACCCTAGCGGTATGTGTTATTTCGGTGTGCCAATTGGTTAATGAATATCTCCCCTTCTTTAGTCAACTCATCCGCAGCGGGCCTTGCACAAGATTTGTATGACAGTGCTGACAAATGGACCGCGAGTGGGAGCTTAGAGTTCCTGAATGACTGGTAGGTGGTGCTGCATCTCTGTTTGTGTGATCGATCCCGACCATTCACCAACGACAGGACGTACAAGCTTGGAGAAGATAGTGGGTGGTTTGATATGTCCCGTAAACGTGGGCTGACGTCGTACGTTTCCGGAAACGCACCGCCGTCGATTATCGTGTGTCCTCTGCTAACTTCTTGTGGTACACGTGAAAAGTCTTGACGGCTTTCGGAAGACAACAAGAGTGTACGAACTCTGCATTTTTTTTGCTGAACAAGTCTGAAGCCGACAATGTTTTGTAGATGATTTGGGTGTCTCGATGAGACTGAAATACGGGTTCTTGTTGGACGTAGGTCGATAGATAGATTCAGCTTTGGAGACCTGCTGACGACGAATGTGCTGATTATATACCAACACAGAACTTCACAGCAGAGAATAGGCTGCCGGTATTCAGAACTACATCCTTGTAAGTAATTCTTCTCATATTTACCACTCGGTTATCTATACCTGTTTCTCCTTGCAACTTCTCACTAAACTATGGAAAAGGAACCGCATGGTCGCTTCTGGAACTAACTTTGCACTGGGTTTCTTTGGCTGGCCCATCGAAGGACAATTCGAACAAGAAATTATGATCGAGTCGCCTGGCGTAAGTTTTTTGCCTGCTCTAATCAAGGCCATATTGACTACCCCTTTTATTTTATGCACACTAGTTTAACAATACGCTTGCTCCTTGGGAGAATTGCCCAAACGCCAACAACGATACTCTGGCTGATCGTGGGAAAACCTATACTGATGCGTGGAGAAAAGTCTACCTTTCAGCTGCCAAGAAGCGACTACAAACCGACTTGTCTGGATTCAAATTACATGACAAGTATCTCCATGCCATGCAGGACTTGTGCGCACACGAGGTAACACCTTACTTTACTGTATAAAAGGTATTTTCTGATGGAGATATCAAAGACTGTTGCTCTTGGTTATTCCCAATTTTGCGATCTGTTCACGGAAGAAGAATGGATAGGGTTCAATTACTAGTTCGTCCCCTTACTTCGACGATCAGCGTGCTCGTTCTTGATATACAGCAATGCGTTAAAATTCTGGTACAACGATGCCTTTGGCTCCCCTGTCGCTCGTGTCCAAGGATTGGGCTATGTTCAAGAGCTTGTTTCCCGTCTCACACAGACACCAATCGAGATATACAACTCGAGTACGAACTCGACCTGGGACTCTGATCCTAAAACTTGGCCACTTGGAAACGTTTTGTATGCCGATGCGACGCATGACGTTGTCATTGCCAACAGTAGGTTGCATGTTCGACTGCAGTCAGTCGTTGATGCTAAACGTCATAGTTCTCACGGCGTTGAACTTGACGTCACTCGCGGCTTCTGGTCCTCTTCCATCCGACGAAATCCCTTCGAATCAGACCTTCTTCACGAACGAGCTCGTGCCGTATGGAAGTAACATCCAGTTTCAACGTGTGTTTCACTTTATTTTCAGCGGTCCCTGGTGCTGACGTGATGATTTGGACACATCGAACCTCTAGTTCTCTCGTGCCCCGCTATTTATGGAGGCTCGGATGATGGGACCTACATGCGCATCGTAATTAACGACGGTCCGGTCCCGCTAACGGGTGTCGGCGATTGTCCCGAATCTGAATCTGGACTCTGTCCGTTGTCGACGTTCACCGCAGCGCAACAGTACACCTCAGAGACCGTGGACTGGTACTGGGGATGTTATGGGAATTGGTCAGTTCCCGAGGGCAGCGCGTGGGAGACAACCGGAGGATGGTACCCACCGCCGCCTACTAACTGAGAGCACGAAGGATGCGTCACCCGATGTGACCATGACAACGTTTGAGATTATGATTATATGTAGTCTGAGAGCAAAGGCTGTCCGCCTGTCAATTTATAATTCTTTCTCAGTGAGGAGTGTGCAATAGTTGCTGTTTGGTTTGCAGAATATTTATCATCAATACTGGGCGTCGTGAAATGTCATAACAAGACTGGTCCTTTCAAAATTCTACCCTCTTGTACAATCGTTTAACTCCTCTCGACACGTTGTCACCGAGTCGCCAATATAAAATTTAATTTCGTTGGGAATGAATAACAAAAATACAATACTTTACATGGGGACTCGGGTCCATCGTGCAAACTTGCACGTTCGCGCGGAGCTGGCTTGCCAGATCGATCGGATGCTTAGTTCGGAGTACCATCTGAGTATGAATGTGCATCGTTCGCGCCTGTCGGAGTTCGTGGTCGGAAATCTTTCTTTTTCTTTGGACAAGTGATATTACATGTATTATGTCCAACAATCGACGTGCCACTCCATGCATCCAGTTTCTGCGCAACCTAGCAACTGACAAGCTAGTTTTACATAATACACTAAGGCTGTCGTTCGAAAACTGGCTGGTCCGAGGGAAAATGCATTTACGCACGCCCCGCCGTATCTTGCTCTAGCAAGTTACTGTACTTGACCGCCTGAGACTCCACAGTGTATGACCTGACGAGCACATCAATCAATTTCAGTAATTGCGCTGTCTCAGCCGAGTCTTACGCCCTCACACACACACACGCCTGGTAACCCTCATGCCAATATTAAGACAATCGCCCTGCTGTGGTCTCAGCCTCAACCCAAACGGCATCTGCGCGCACGCACGTGTGCTGGAGGGGATTCCAGGAACGCCGCTCTTTCACCCACGCCACCTGGACCGTGCCAGGAGGCTGCTCCTTCAGAACCTCCGAAGAGCTTAGCTTCCTTTGCACAATTCGACGCGCTCAGCTGAATTTTAACAAAATGTGAATCTTTTTGGATGCAGATCTTGGCGCTACCACTCGCACGTGCAAGATGGGGCGGATCACCGGGTTCAAAGTATGTGTATGTATCAGGGGTGATGAATTTTGACAGCTAAAGTTACATGCTGCACTTACATATTACATACAGGTTATTTCTGAATCGGATACGTCGGTTGTTCAATTCTTCCATCCTTTATTATTTAACTGCCAACTGGCTCTCCCGTCTCCAGACCGTCTTCACCCCGACGCGTCGACGGTTACCAACCATCTTCTAGTTCGTGTTACACACGCTCTCCTGCTAGATGAGCACTGGCTATTACAAGGAATACGATCACGACGCGCAACCCGGCCATCAGGCTGGTGAGCGCGTCGGCCTCATCTCCAGTGATTCGCAGCACGGCAGTGGGGTCCATTCCAATTGCTATACGTCGAAACACTTCTTCGGCTCTTTTGCGGGCGGCATTATAGGCGGTGTTGTTGCGTGCCTCGCTGTACAGTTTGCACTATTTGGAGGGGGGCCCTCTGGTCAAGAGCCGACGGAAGGCATCAACGTGAGCGCGGGCAACCTTCAAGCCCGCGCTGCTTCATGGGCTGGCTCTACACTTGTCAACAACTATCCACCTGCATCTCCCACCAACGTTTACTCGTCCCTGTTCCCTACCAAGTGCGCTTTCTTTCATTTGTGTATGCTTCCTTTGGTTACTGATCTGCTTACTTTGTCCGATGGAACAGTGTTGGGTATCCTGGCCCCACCCCAACCGGTGCGGAACCGGCCCTGATCGCGACTGCGCCTACCCAACCTCTCCAAACGGGAGCAGCTGCGTTGGTTGCGCCCGAATTTTACCCGCATGGTCCCCCGGTGCCTGGTTTCAACGTTTTCCGCGAATGGGGTAACCTATCTCCTTGGTACAGCCTCCCACATGGAGTGTTTGGCATCTACGAGGACTCAGCACCACCAAAGGGATGTGAAGTCAAGGGCCTACAGCTTTTGTATCGACATGGCGCGCGATACCCAACTTGTAAGTGTTATTTGGTAGCATTCTGGGGCGATTGATCGGTTGATGGTATGTGGTTCTATGATAGCTGGCGGAGGAACGGCGGAATTCGCTCAAAAATTACAGGAGAATCCCGATCAATGGAATGCAACTGGCTCCCTGAAATTCTTGAACGATTGGTAAGTGATGGTTTCGTAAGTATGGGAAGATTGAATCAATGGTGTATCTTGAATAGGACGTACAAACTTGGTGCGGAAGGTGGGTTCCTTGTTATTCTGTCCTGCTTTGGAACCAGAGCTTATTTCCTCTTAAACTCTCCTTGTGAACCTGTTTGCCTCCCTGCGAACGTGACCGCTGCGGCCCCATGTTTCTTACTGAATGGGTATTCATATAGAGTTGACACCCTTCGGAAGACAACAGGAATGTGAGTATTCTTCTTGGATATATGTGACTTGGGCTGACAATGTATTTTCAGATGATTTGGGAGTTTCGATGAGATTGAAATACGGGTTCTTATTGAACGTAAGTGGAGATATAACCCTGTAAGTACTCACTGCAACGCATACGTAGAACTTTACCGCGGAGAACAGGCTGCCAGTGTTTAGAACTACTTCCGAGTGAGTAGCATTTCGATCATGGTCGACTACACAGTGTGGCTCTACCATCTCGGTTGACCTGGGACTGAATGGAATTCCCTATCGTATTCAAAAGAAACCGTATGCTTGCTTCTGCGATCAATTTCGCGTCCGGCTTCTTTGGTTGGCCCGCTGAAGATCAATACGAGCAAACCATCATCATCGAGGCATCCGGTGTACGTTTCCATACCCATTCCATTTTTTTTGCATCTGAACGCAATATTTGACCTCACTTCTCTCTTACCGTCAGTTTAACAACACTCTTGCACCCTATGAAGCTTGTAACAACTCCAATATAGACAGCAGGGGATACCGTGCCACGAGCTATATGGACGAATGGGCCAGCATCTACCTCAACAATGCCCAACAACGGTTGCAAGCTAAGTTCAAGCCTACTGAGGGCGGGACGGGATTGAACTTGACCATCAATGACGTCTACAATATGCAGCAGATGTGCCCATACGAGGTAACTCCTCGTTTCGGTATCATGGGGGATAGATCAGCTGACAATTACCTTAGACTGTTGCAATCGGGTATTCCGAATTCTGCGGGCTGTTCACGGAAGAGGAATGGGAGGGATTCGAGTACTCGTTCGTACTATCCTTATTGACGCGGGGGTATTTTCACTCAATGTCCGCACAGCATCGATCTCGAGTTTTGGTACAATGAGGCCTTTGGCTCCCCTGTCGGCCGTGTGCAGGGTTTGGGTTGGGTCCAAGAACTTGTATCTCGACTCACGCACACGCCAATTGCGGTCTACAACTCGACCACCAACTCGACCTTGGACGGTGATCCCCGCACGTGGCCTCTTAACAACGTCTTGTACGCTGATGCAACGCACGACGTCGTCATCGCCAACAGTAGGTTGCATTTTCTGATCGTTTGCGTGTGTCCCTTGACGTTCTACCCCAACAGTTCTCACGGCATTGAACCTTACTGTGCTCGCCTCGACGGGTCCTCTGCCAGGTAATTACATTCCCTGGAACCGGTCCTACAGGGTGAGCCAGATCGCACCATTTGGAAGCAACGTCCAGATGCAACGTAAGTCCGAGACCATCGGCGTATCCACAACCTCCGTTGATGCTGACGGCATTTGTTAGTTCTCTCGTGCCCAGCCTCCTACGGCGGTGCCGACGGTGAGACCTACATGCGCATTGTGCTTAACGACGGTGTAGTTCCGTTGACGGGCGTCGGTGCATGCCCCGAGTCTCCACACGGGTTGTGCCCATTGTCGACATTCATCGCTGGGCAAGAAGTGACGACGGAGTATGTCGACTATGCCTGGGGCTGTTTTGGCAACTGGTCTGTGCCTGAGGGGCCTGCTTGGGAGACGACCGGAGGGTGGTATCCCCCGAAGCCTTAAACCAGCGGTCTTTGGTGGCCAACTTTCCTTCTTGTTTTTCAATCTCGTTGACCGTACATGTCCCTAGTAGGCTAATTATTTATCTTGCTAGTCAAAAGTTTTACCGACACTCTGAGCGGAATGAAGAGCAGTTACGTAGTCTGAGAAGTTCATTTTGGTGTGTCTGGGGTGGAAGGGAAATGAACCACACACCTCAGTAGCCATGTTCGTACCAATTGGTGATGTTTCTACGCGTAACTGGTACTTACGTCCAGACAAGCTCAGTCCCGGACAAAATCGACTGGAATTCTATGCGGCCCAAGGTCATCCTAATTGACAAGGCATATTTCGCAATTCACGAGTGACCATCAGGCAGAACGGCATTGTTCAGGACATGTTTCACTGGTCGTATGCATCCTTCTAAAGAGTTCACTCATAGATATAGATGCAAATTCATGATTTATCGTATGAGAACTAAGTGATAGCTGGGATGCAACCACTTAGCTCAATAGATTCATTTGAAAAAAACGCGGCGTACTATATTTAGGGCCTCCTCCACCTTCGGGAACCGTCCACGTGATATCCTGAGTGGGAGCCTTGATATCACACAGCTTGCAATGGATACAGTTCTGCACAACGACGAGCAACTTGTCAATTCTAAATATGCCACGCGGAGGTCGAACTACTCACCTGAGAATTGATAACCAACTTCTTACCATCCCATCCTTCTTCCTTGGACACCGCCTCGTCCTCTATGTATTCATAAACACCAGCCGGACATGCACGCTGTAGCAAACTCGCGTACTCGCCGACGTTTCGGCGAACATGCTCTTTTTTCACAGAAATGTCTTCTACAGCGTCCTTGCGTACACGCAGATGGACGGGCTGGTCCTCGGCGTGGTTAGTCCCCGTGAGTGTCAGAGAGGTTAACAAATCTGTCGATAGAGGTGGTTGAGGGGGAGGATACTCGATGGGTTTGAAGTGACTGGCGGTCAGCGTGTGCACAGCATCCGAACTGCGGGACTTGTTGCGGAACGTCCACGGAGTCCGGCCTTTGAGGAAAAGCGAGTCTATGCCCGAATAAGCTATGCCGCCCCAAATGCCCAACGATGTGTTGAAACTAGCACGCAAGTTGCGCACTTCATGCAGATCTGACCATACCCAACTGCTTCGCACGGCGGCGTCGTACTTGCTCATGTCGCTTGGAGCGTTGGCATCAGTTTCCGACAACTCTGAGTCTATGAGCACGTCTGCGGCCGATTCCGCTGCGAGCATGCCCGTCTTCATGGCATTGTGCGTGCCCTTGATCTTGGCAATATTGACGAATCCAGCAGAACACCCAATCAGGGCACCACCTGGGAAGTGAAGTTTGGGCACGGACTGCAAACCACCTTCATTCAAGGAGCGAGCGCCATAGCCAATGCGCGTCGAGTTCCCAGATAAGAGTTTGGCGAAGTAAGGGTGATGTTTCATGCGCTAAACTTATTATTAGATTTTAAGTACAAAATGCTAGGCATAGGAGCGAGCCCTACCTGCAGTTCTTTGTACGGGCTGAGATACGGGTTTGCATAATCAAGTCCAATGACCAAACCAAGGCTGACGAGTCCGTCGGCCATGTGGTACACCCAACCCCCACCATAAGTCATGTAGTCTAGGGGCCAACCCATGGTGTGTACAACTTCACCAGGTCTATATTGGCTGGGATCGACGCGCCAGACTTCCTTGATTCCGATTCCATATGTTTGGGGATCGGCGTCCTTGCGTAGATCGAATTTGC
This sequence comes from Austroboletus niveus, assembly GCA_038090255.1. NCBI lineage: Eukaryota > Fungi > Basidiomycota > Agaricomycetes > Boletales > Boletaceae > Austroboletus > Austroboletus niveus. The sequence goes on from JBBPMJ010000225.1 coordinate 14,911, forward strand.
GGACGAGTTCCTTGGATAGTGAGCCATGCGCGCCTTCAGCGATTAGCGTGACCTTGGCACGGAACTCCATTCCGGGATCGAACGTGTCCTTCATGCATCCCTGCCTATCAAGACCGACCTCGTTGGTTCTTACGCCGGCAACACTGTTGCCATCCTCGCCATACACGAGACCAGCACCGGCAAATCCTGGATAGACCTCGACACCAAGCTCCTCTGCAATAGTGCCCAGCCAAGCTGCGAACTGAGAGAGAGAGGTGATGTAGTTTCCGTCATTGGACATCTGGGGAGGGTGAGGTATGGGAAAGGAGTAGTTCTTGGTGAGAAATCGCATGCTAGACGACATCGCCGGCTGTATAAGCGGATGGTCGTCCCTTGAGGTCCAATCTGGAAGTAGTTCGTTAAGGGCGCGAGGTTCCACGACCGCTCCGGAGAGAATATGAGATCCTAGGACGTCAGTTAGGACAATGTGAACAAGTTATACAATTTCGACGGACCCACTTCGCCGCCCTTTTCGAGGACGACAACTCGAAACTCCTTTCCTTTCTCCTGTTCGAGCTGCTTGAGACGTATAGCGGCACTGAGGCCAGCGGGACCAGCTCCGACGATGCAGACATCGACATCCTCCGAGATCCGCTCTACGGTTGCTGGGTCAAACGGCTGCCTCTTGAGTGGTAGGGCGGTATGAAATGTACGTCGAGAACCAAGCGCTATTCGACGCCTGGTGCAAGTCAACATTTTGTAGAAACACGGCGAACGACCATGCGGTATTTGACCAAGTGTAGTCCGGCACCTGACGGAGTATCACGTGGTGTTACAGCCACGTGAGTCACGCGTCACTCCCCTGTTCATTGTCAACGTACACGACAGCGACGACACGCGCTCAGCGTTCCTTTCACTGTCGTTGAGCTCGCCAATAAATGTCCGGATTCACTGCCTTGCACGCCGCCAACGAGCCCGAGGACGATGGCGACCACCGCTGGGCTGGGGTCGCTCGCATAGCTGGCCCACTGTGGACGCATTTGCCCTCGCTGACCGTCGGTTTCTTTGGTGTGCAAATGATATGGTCGGTGGAGATGTCCTATGGTGACTGTTTACGGTTCCCCTTCAACGACTTCGACTTTCTGATGTCACTCTAGCCTCGCCATACTTGCTTTCTCTTGGCCTTTCAAAATCGCTGATGGCTGTCGTTTTTCTGGCAGGTCCCATCGCCGGGCTTGTCGTACAACCCTTGATAGGCAAGCACAGATCTCGGTCTCCGACCGTCAAGGGGCCTTACCTGAATTCACTCAGGCGTATTCGCCGACAATTCCAAATCCCGCTTTGGGAGGCGGCGACCCTTCATTGTGATGGGCGCCGCACTCTGCTCGCTGGCCACTATTCTCCTCGGATTCACGAAATCATTTTCAACTATTTTCACTACCCTGAATTCGGTTTCGGTGGGCTTCTTTTACCAACGCTTCCTCCCACAGGGTCGGCTTACCCGCAGTAGAATGATGTTCTCACCATCTGGTTTGCCATCTTCTCCATTTATTGTATAGACTTCTCCATTAATGCTGGTAGGGACCGCAAATCGCGCGTAGACACTCCGTGAACTTACGTTTTCATTTAGTTCAAGCCCTGGATCGTGCGCTACTCGTGGACACCCTACCCACCGCCAAGCAACCTGCGGGCAACGCGTGGGCAGCACGAATGTTGTCCATTGGAAGTGTTGCAGGTTTTTTCGTGTAAGACCGTATGCTTCCCCCCGTAGCCGAACCCTTCCCGACCGACATTTCAGAGGAAATCTCGATCTCCCACATTTTTTCCCCTTTTTCGGAAATGCGCAGCTAAAAGTGCTCTCCGTCATCGCGGCTTCTCTCTTGTTGTTGACACAGGCTTGGATGTGTTTTCACGTGAAAGAGCGTGTTCTGCTCGAGTTGTCGTAAGATACCTCTGCTCCAATGCTATAGCATATTGGGCTCACTTTTACGTCCACAGGAGTGGTCCAAAGGGACTCGTGCAGGAGTTGCGGGGGCTCTGGAAGATTCTTTTAAACTTGCCCGGCGTCATCCGACAAATTGTGCGTCATAGTCTCCATGCTTTTAAATTTTCAGTGACCTGTACCTGCAGTGCTGGATCCAATTTTTGTGCGTTTTCTACATTGACAGCTTATTTTTGTTTTACGGTGACTAGTGCATGGTTGGGATGGTTTCCAGTACTATTCTACACCACCGTGTATATCGGTGACCTTCACAAGAATGCTTCACCTATTCCGGAAAGTGAAGATGCTGCGATAGCCCTTGATGTCGAATCCACGCGGCTTGGTACACGAGCCTTGTTTTACAGTGCCTTGGTATCCCTGATAGCCAACATCATCTTGCCCTCCTGTGTTGCCCTAAAGCATGCTGGCCACGCTTCCAGCCCTCGTTCAAAGCGGAAGACGTGGTTAGAACGTGTTCGGATGCACTTGGCGAGTCTATGGGCTTTGTCGCACTTTATTTTTGCACTGTGTATGGCTGCCACATTGTAAGTCCGTCCTCGTTCACATCAGTGGCGATCTTTTGACAGCTGATGTGTTGCTTTTCTGCCCTTGTCGTCACTGAAATACAGCGTCATCTCGACCGTATCGGGCGCAACTTTGGTCATGGCTGTCACCGGGTTCTGTTGGGCAATCACCCAGTGGGCGCCTTTTGCCTTGGTGAGTCGAATTAGTAATACCACGCCCATTCTTACCCCATACCCCAACGGCGTATTTTTTATAGCTCGGAGAGGCAATATTGTCACATCCAAACTCAGATGATGCCGGATCCATCCATCTCACAGACACACGTTCGACACGCGGGGTCCGGGCAAGCAATGACGTCGAACGTCGTGCAGAGGAAGAGACTGAACGACTTTTTCAAGTCGGCGATGATCACGAAGACGAAGAGGAAATGTTGAAAGGCCACTCCCACACTGATGTAGAGGATTCATCTGCATCGAGATCATCATCGTTCGATCAAGCCAACGAATGCGATCCTAGTCCGAGGATCATTGGGTTGGGAAACGCACAAGCACGCGTGAGCGGGCTCGATATAGCCATCTCTTGTACTCCACCTTCCTCGGCTCGCTTGGAGGGGAACATGATACCGTTAACGTCAGGGCCAGCAAGAAAGTCTACCAACGGTCTCAGTGCCCAGGTGGGCGCTATCCTGGTGCGTCATCATGTCTCACGTCCTCGATTGGGCATCGGTCGGACTTTGCGGCTGAATGGGCTGACCCACGTACTCTTTCTTTTGGGAAAACCCCTTGGCACCGTCGTACCCTCATACTGGTCTTCCAGGGCATTCACAACCTGTTTGTCGTCGTTCCTCAGTTCCTTGTGACTGGTCTTTCATCGATAATTTTTGCCATCTTTGATCCCGATAAATCTGTCCTGCACGGCTACCATCCTGGAAACACGCGACCGGGAAACGGGACCGTCACGCCTGCTTCGCAAGATACCGTCCGCGCAAATGACTTGTCGCGCGCACGACCCAATTCGATTGCCATAATTTTCCGGTGCGTCGTCGTTTTCCGCCTCTTGGATTGTCCCTGCCATACCGTTCTCCTGACTATCGTTTCTCCGCGGGTCCCTACAGACTGGGTGGTTTGGCTGCCGCGATAGCATTTGTCCTCGCCTATCGTCTCGCGAAGGAACTCAAACGTCACTGATGTTGGGGAAAGAAAAAAAGTACTCTTATTCACATGTTACATACCCGAACTTTCGGACTTCTGCCTCGTCACACTCGCATTATATGTTACCTCGACTTGGATTCAGTTCCTCATGGGAGGCTTCTCTTCTCCCCACAATTCATGACATCTAGAAGACCGTTCCGTCGCTGATGATATCGATGGGGGGTCCTCCCGTGGCCGGACGGAGCTTCTTCGCAATTTCCCTACCACCTTTCCACGTTGCGCTCTCTAGTACCTGTGCGAGCGTCAGCGTTTCCTCGGAAAGGTCATATTTCCGCCGAAGGCCGTCTGCGATCTGATCTCTTTGTCCAGTATAGCATCAGTAGTACGTCAGTACCCCGTTAGGAATAGATAGAGAGAAGACGGACAATTCGATCACCGTCACTGCACGCCACTCTACAACGGCGGGATGGGAGGGCGGTAGACGAGGGATGCCGTTCTCCTGGATGTACTCGGGGGGCAATACGCCTGGGCGAAGGGTCAGGACGCCGAAATCGACCAATAGACCGCCTGCAGTGCGACATCATAAGTTTCGTTCACATACGTCACTGAAGCGTCAACGGCAAAAGAATGACGTCGAATTAGAAAATGAACTGACCGTTGCGGTATTCGGGGAGACCGGTCATGTCCTGCAGGCCGTCAAACGACCACCCAAGCAGCTTCTGCATAGGCTCGATGAGACTGTAAGTGATCCAGCCCGTCAGCTTGTGGAATGGGACGAGCGCGTCGGTGTCGGTTTGGCCAAGTCGCTGGAGCGCGGGGCAGGGCCAGACGTCCCCGAGGGGGATACCGTCCAAAGAGAGCCTGGAGGGCCAGATGGGGGAGAGGCCTTCGATGAGCACGGTCCATAGTGCGGCGATGTGCACGCGCCGTGTGGAACCGTCCAATTTGGACACCGCCTTGAGGAAGTCTGTGTGTACGGCCGAAACACGTTAATCCATTAACGGGGCACACACGAGGCGGGGTAAGAAATGGGGGAGTGGGGGAGATGAGGGGACGATCGTGCGACTCGTAACACTCACCCAGCATGTCGCCCGGTCGGCCTTGTTGTCCAAAAAATTGGGGGTTCGACACGAGTGCGGTGCTGAGACGGGCGAGGAGAGAGGTTCTTCCGGGAAGCCCCACCATCAGGTTTGCGTCGCTGACTTGCATCGCCTCGGCAACTTTATCAACGGTGATGCAAGCGAGCCCTTGCGCTGTTTTTAGCCCCACAATCAAGCATCAGCTTCATTGTCATACGATCACGCACGCGTGCAGAAAGAGGAAACGAAAAGAACGAAAAGGGAGAAAGAGGGTGTCAAGGCGGGGAGGAGGGCGTACCGTCTACTCGGTATGGTTGCGCGGCAGACCCCGAGAAGAGACCCGCGGCAAACATGTGCAGGCTGGCGACGCCCAGACCCTCAGAGCGTGAAAACGCATTTCCGGTTCCTGGTTCGGTATAGGACCAGTCGTTTCCAGCGCCGGCGTCGAGGAGGACGGAGACGAGGAAGAGATCGATGAGACGTTTGCATTGTTCGGTTGTGTCGACGCCAGCGGCTTCCCATGATTGAAGGAGAGGTGAGATGCGGGCTCGGCCAGCGTCCAGATGGCGCCATCGACCATGAGGCGGGATCTAGTGCGGAAGAAAAATAAATAGAAAGAAGGATGATGTCAGTTGCATGATCATCCGAACATGAGAGCGTGACGAAACAAGGTGGGGTAAGGGGGTCGGACCTGTGATCCTCGTTTGAAACGTGAATGATTGACCTGTTTTTTGGTGGCGACAATCAATGATGCAAAAATCTCGGTCCTCCCGCTTGGTGCCGTTGGCGGGCGAAGGGGATCGGAAAAACCCGACACAGGGCGATAATTTGAAAATGAAACAAGGACGAGTTTCAACTCACGGCGTCGAACGCATTTGCGAAGTCTCTCTAATAAGTGGGCGAAAAGAGGCATCAATATAAATGTTTGTACAAGACGAGGATGGGAGAGAGGCAGGGTTTGGCTCGGATGAGTTAATCAAGCGACACGAGACAAGGTGGTACCGTTATCCGCGGGGAAAAGGAAGGGTGAACGACATACCTCCATGATGGAAGCACAAAACTCAATTACTTTGTCCAACCCCGTAGGATGGTAATCAAAGTACTCTAGCGCGCCCTCTTTGGCGAGATCGTGCACTTGGGCACATCGTGCTCTGATGGCTGGGAGTGTCCGCAGGAACACGGCTTGTTCGCGAGGGGACTTCAAGCTGTGTACAAGTAACATTGATACGTATGCTCGTTCGGCTCAAATCGGATCTTGTTTCGTGCAAGTGAACAGGTAGAGCGAGGGGTAGAAACGTTGTTGGATACGGTAGATCTAGGCTAGAAGTGCTGCGTGTCAGTGAGAAGAGTCGACCACTGGGTTGTTCCGTACGTTATCAAGATGACTCGGGTTTCATGCCCTTTTGGGGCTCAATTATTATTATTATTATTTGCTTGAGTCTTGCCCTACACATATGAGTCAAAGTTGTCGCCGAGTCGCCCACAGGGTGCATTTCGATAAGGTTCACTATAATGTCAGATACAACTTAAAAATTAGTTTAAATAATACAACCATCATGGTTGCGGGATGTTTGAGCAGCATCAGGCGAATGAAACCATAAAATAAGCTTCAATATACGAATGCTATGTGTTATCAACTTAGGTACGTTTCGATTATATTCAATCAATTGAGTAGGTTTCGGAGTTCGACGAGGGACTCGTCACTGATATAGACGATAAAATAAAAACATCCGCTCGACAGGTCTGCTCCTCGATTGCTGTCCTTGGAAGCGTTTTTAACACTTTTCTGCTACTAATGTCGAGTGAATGGCAGTGTCGCGATGATAAGACTGAGTCGGGGCTCGGAAATTGCCTTGTTCTCCGGTGCGTCCAGCTGGTGCCACATCACTTATTTCCCGACCCGAATGATTGCGTGCCACACCGTTGCTCAGCGCTGGGAAAGGACTGCGGAAAAACATGGAATCCCAATAACTGACCAGCACCAGTCAGGGTTGCGGACCAGTGGAGCGGTGTGGAGCCAGCGCTGGTTGCGGGTGGTGCTAAGTGGTGCTCGCAGCGCTGGTGAGATCATCGAATCCACCACATGACCGCACCATCATACCGTCACCCATGATCATCATCCTCGTCATCATCGCATCACCAGGATCATCACGTCCCTTTACATGAACCACCGCAGAGTTCCAATAACTAGGCTAGCCCTTCCCCTCCCCCCCTGAATCCCCTTCCCTCCGCCCGGTTCTCGTTTAGGTCTGGTGACCCTCCACCGCTGGGCTGCGGCTTCGAATGGGAAAGGCGAGACCTTTTTTGTGGCCCCGGGTGGTTAGACGGCTCACGTTCCGAACGTCTTGAAGCCTTCATGTTCTGCCTCTGCCACTCTCTCTCGGCACGTATCACCTTTTCACGGCTGATACGGTCACCGGTACGGATCCATACCCCCCGCATCCACCAGGGACGTCCTCAGTAACCTGCTCGCTTGCTCCTTTCGTGCCACGAGTCTGTCTACCCGGACTTGTCCGGTCATAGCCACTCGCTCAGGTCAGGGCTACTCCCCTGCTCCCTTTCCTCGGTCCTCGTTGTCGACGCGCGGCATCAGACGCTGCTATTAAGATCACACCATCACTCACATATGCATACATACGCATACACGAGAGAAGCCAGCTCATCACGGGGAGCGGAAAATTTAGAATAATTAGACGATCATTGATACGTGGTGATACAGTGCAAGGCAGGCAAGATGATGAGGCAAAGAACAAGACAGCGAAAAAAAAAACGGAGCACAAGACAGCACGAACAAGAACCAGCTTAAGCTTGCTGCCGCGCACAGTGAGGGCATATCAAATCCCTCTTTTGGCCTACTTTAGGGTGGGCCATGCCCATCCTAATCATGAAATCGAAGAGTGGTCATGTCAGTCAGATCATCGCTTCTCAGACAGCCGAAATCGAGTACTGACATTTGTGAACACGTTGTGGAACACCCGAGACAAGGCCGCGTATGCTGGGAACTGTATCGACATCGACTGGACCCGCAATCGACCTATGGAAGAAACGAGCGATCCCGATTTAACGACATGCCCCATAGGATCTAGACGTGAGTAAAGTGCCACCTTGTTCTCAGTGTAGGGCTCGTTGTGTCCACAGGAGTATCCGATACATTGCATCTCGCGGTAGCACATGTTGATGGTGATATAGTAACCTGCAATTCTTCCAGTAAGACACACGCGATATGGTGGTAAAGAGGAACAGGCTTACGCGATTAGTTTAGAGTAGAATAAGCTTCGGAAGTGGGCGCGAAGCGAAACAACAAGGGAAAGGGGGGGAAAGCGAAAAAAAGACGTCCGTGTGAAGAGAAAACCCGGACTGACAGGCACTGCTCGTTGGCGTTGGATACCTTCCAGTTCTTTCAGTCCGAGCTTTATACCTCGCTCTGAAATCTCGGTGGATCTCGTTGTACGTATAACCCCAGCCCCAGCCCAGCTGAGAAGCCCTCGCCGTCAGATCTGTACAACACTGCGGGGTGGGACCTAATGTCGAACACGCAGGACGGTCGCCCAAGCGGTCGATCATCATCTGATGAGATGTCTAGATCCGGATCCATTTAGAGGCTCTGGGGACCATTTACACATCCAACCCTGTCATAAACCGTGACACCTGATAGGTAGCAAATTATGCTGTCGCGGAGTCTGCCCTTCGGAATGGATTGCACCATATTAATGTCGACTACGCAGTGAGACAGCAACGTCCATTCCCGGATCCTGCACATTAGCAAACGTCCGATCCGATACAGTAAAAACGTCCGACCTTATTCCGCAATCGGGTGGAAAGAGAAAAATGTGGGGGAAAGACGAAGTGACCAGAGGGGAAAGCGTGGGCAAGACGTTTACAAAGCCGTCAAAGAAATGATGCGGCATGTCAGATTACGTCTTTAGCGTCGAGGCGGCGCGAGGGACGCCGTACACCCGAAATGCACTAGTCCGCCGAACGGCGTGAGGCACCTTGCTTGGCCAAGGTCTCGCGCTTTCTCGCTTACGCAGACCATATCGATGCGAACAAAAATATTTATACCCCTGCGATCGCGGAGTTGTCCACCCGTGAGAGCGTGCACCGTAAAGGACCCATGACCGACTACGGCGGCGGATGAGAAGGCCATCACTGCAGCTACCTTCGAGGGCGCAAATAGAGCGACCATGGCCTCCAAGTTCGCCGTGAGGGTCCATTGCACAATAGAGACCGTATGCCCTCGTACGTAGGGCAAAACAACGAACCCAATCGCCAAGGGCAACGCTGTCACTGATGGACTCTAAACGTGGTTCAAAGGAGGAGAATGTCATTCAACGTATGAAATACCCAAATGCACAGCTAAAGACACTTTCCGGGGTTAGCTTGTCTGGGCATGCGGGGGATAGACTCCGACCTTGACAAATACAGAGTGGGCTGCTAGGTGCAGGCTTTTAAGTTTGGACGGATGGTGCGCTGCGCTTCCAAAAGTCGTGCTCCCACCAGTCGCCAGATACGCGTGTCGCGGAAAGACCCCGTTCAAAAGTGACGTCGCCAGGCATGCGGGTCAAATACCACAGTTCTCGGACGTCTAATTGACGCAGGTAGTCTCGCATCTGGGGATAGTTTTCTCCCACGCGATGGGGTCCATGACTGTCATCGGAGAGGGCGAGGCGGCCACCGAACTCAAGGATCAACTAGTGACACCCATGAGGACAGAAAAAAGAAGGCGATCGTGCCACGCACTTCAGCGACATCCTGTCCGGGGTACGAAGTCCGCCAACCCTTCCTCAAGGCGGCCGCGTTCACCTCAAACAAAGCGCCATAATCGATGGCATATTTAACGTTTCGTTTTAATTTGCTCCACGCAGTCGGAAATTCGGAGAAACGCAATTCTGGATTGTAAAGCCGGCAGAGATCGAGGTGACCAATAATTTCCGGGCGAAAACGTTTCAGTAATAGGAAATGCGCATCAAAGTAGGACGAGAGGAATTTGTCCATGGGACCTGTTTCCGAGATGTTCATTTCAGCCACCGCATCTGTGACGGCGAAGCTATGTAGCGCCCTCTCGAACGAGGCGTGATCAAAGTCGATGGGGATGGCGTTGACATGATGGATTGAACCAACGATGTATTCAATGTGGGCAGAATGCTTGTCGAGAAGCGCATTCAAATTTTCCAGATCTGTGCTTGTGATGAACTCGGTCTCCAGACCGACCAGGAGGGTGATTTGAGAAGCGTATGCTGACTTGAGTTTGTGGGCTTCCTTCAAGAAGTCTGTGAATTGCTGTATCAGGTAATCAGGGGACAACCCTGTCTAAACGCGAAGAAAATGAGTGCGACGAGGCGGCGGATTGGGCAAGCAAGAAACCTCTTCTGGATACAGGTCCTCGAGCCTATGTCGTGGAACATGCTCTGTGAGGCCATATACCTCGAAACCCTGTCTGATAGCTTCCAAAACGACCTCTTCAAGGGTTCCAGAGGCATGCCTGCAGAACTGGCCAGAGTGTGAGTGGTGACTGAAAGGCATACGGAATTTTGCACCATAAGCCTCGCTGGGGAGTTCTGTTTGAGAAAATATCGCCGATTAGTTACGCACAAATCTTACGTAAGAAAAGACCCAGTGAAAGGACATGGATTTCGTTCTCGCTCGATTCCACAGGCAGCCAGGCGTCGGTCGTTGTCGCGATAGCGTGCGCCAAAAACACTAGTCCAACTCTCTACGATAACTGAGCCCCGCATAATGTTTTGATGATGTGAACGGTGCTCCCTGGTTTTTTGAAAATCGGAAAGCTAATGCCTGCTTCTCGCCCTGAATTCACACGCCCTGTGACAGCACCACAAGTCGTTGGCTTGTAGCTGATCTGAGCCTATCGCTTGATGTCCAAAATAGTACAGCATTCGTCAACCCTCTATTCCTATAAGCTATCCTCCCTCGTTCGTCCACGGCCGACGTATGACATGTATAGGGCCTCTGAGAGGTCAGCTGGTCGACTGCAACCCATCAGATATATATATTCATTAATTTGCGGGGAATAAGACGCGAAGAACATACGGCAGGGGTACCCCGTCGTGAGGCTCTTGTCATGGGGCTAGATCTTCTCGACGGCGACGGCGTTGGAAGCACATTTGCGGCGCCCCTCTCCCTGATGGTCAAGACAGGCAGTCGCGCCTGTGGCGCTCCCACCGACTGCACGACAGGTTGCTTATTCCACGGCATTTGATAACGCAACCAGCCCCGCCACGTCTGCATCGCGTCCGACCGTTCCCGCTCGTGTCGCTTCCGCTCAAAGGCCGCGCGGTAGCGTTCATACGACTCGCGAAATGATCGGTCCACGCGAGAGGAGAAAATCAGCTCACCACGAGGGTTCGTTGCGGGGGGGATTGGGGCAATGGGCACAGACGTGCCACGGTCGGTGGGGGACGAGGGTGATGATCGTGCCAGCGTGCGGCCCGCAGACGCATGTGGGGTTTCAGGCCGCGGAAAAAGGAGGGACAACGGATTCAGGGAGAATATGGTGCGTAGGGGTGGTTTGCGGACGTTGAGGTACATGTTCAAGGAGCGCAACGCCTTGTTTGCGTGAGGGACGTAGCTTCGAGAACGTTTATGATCAGGATGTTCTGATGGCATGGAAAGCAGTGCTTCATACCGATTAGCATAAGCAATCTTCTCGGAGTACATGCCACTGGCAAAGAAGAGGAGCAAGGTGGTGATCGCAACAAACAACAAACCAGAAGCAAAGTACGGATGGGGCTTCACGCTCTTCACGGCTCCATATACTTCTGGGAGGGAACGTCGAAGGACGAAGGTATAGGGTATGTCTAGAAATGAAGTGTGCAGTAGGACTTCGGACAATAGGAAGGCGATGACGAGTAGAAGGTGGAGCAAGAACACTGCCTACTTGTCAGTTCAGCTCAGGGACGCGAGAGAAGAGGTTATGCCTACATTGATATCTGGACTTTCTGCGCTGCAGGGTAGCGGCGTTGGTCTTGAGCCTTTCCTCGAACAGGAGGAGGTCGCGGTATGTGGCGGGGTCGTTTGGGGGATGAAAGGGACGCAGATGAGACGCATTCCCTCGCGCCATTCATTCGGACTCTTGACGCTGATACCAACTCGCTCGCCGAAGAGACGCTCAGACTAGCAGTGAGCCTAGTATGTAGTGAGACTAGCAAGTCAGTAGTCCGAGTATCTTGGCACGTGACTTATACAGCCATACAAATTTGGGCGCTGGCGGCGTGTTTTGCCTCGAGGCAGCTTGTCCTGCGTCCCGAAGAACCGTCGCCCGCCATCCAAGTGCGCTCCTTTTCTTACTCGGCAAGTGACCAGCTTTGCTTGGTTTTTTACGAGGACCATCCATGACAGTTTTTCTGCTCGCTTCCATCTGTCTGTTCGCGTTCATCGTCGCCGGTCGCCCAGTGCCATCAGGCTCGGACATCCGCAAATTGTAAGTCCTCGTGTGAATCATGCCATGTACACATGCTCGACGACTATTTGTACCCGAAGTGCATCCACATCATCTACGCTCTTGAATACCGCCCAGGCCGGATTCCAAATTCATGCAGGGTCAGTTTTGCTTCTACTAATCTGTCGGCATGGTTGCTGACTGCATTGTAGCGTGCACAGCGAAGATGTACAAAAATTGGACGCTGCTCGCTTCCCTCCTCAGAGCCTAGAACGAGAAATCAAATATATCTATATCTCTAAGCCGGAAGCGGAAAACATTGTGGCCTCGTTCGAAACATCGCACAAGTATGACGTTCTCCTGGACGCCAGGCTGGATGCACTCGACATCAACAAGGTCACCGACCCTTGGGCCGACAACTATATCGATGATCCGGTTTTCTCTGGGCTGGTAGCCGAACAAGGGAAAGCTCTGACCGACCCCCTTTATCCCACTGCTACGCTTGCAATGCTCGCGTTCTCCAGCGGTGCTGCTTTCTTGGCTCTAGCGTGCATTGCTTTGGCAATTTACGTTATCAGGGTACTACGATCCCAAATACTTGCCTCAAAGAGAGCATGGGATTTACTCCCGCGATTCAGGATGCTTTCAAGATCCGCCGTTCCACAGGAGAATACACTAGACAAGAGACATCTGCCACTTGAAGGGTCTCTTTTATTCCTAACCGAAGTCGAGCAGCAAATTTTCCCTGACGTTGAACAAGGGTCCACCGAGAAGCAGGATTTGCATTTGAAAGACAAGGTCTATGCCGTGTCAGATATGGCATTGGAACCAGATGATCTCGACGGGATATACCAAGACGCACTGGATAGGACGCCTCTTCCATCGACTTCCGATCTCCCGCTTGTAGAGCACCACTCTTGCATCGATGACCCACCTTTGCCACCCCTGGATCCACTCAATGTACCGACGAACGATCACAGTACTCCATTGACGCGTGAATTATATTCCTCCCCTATCTCTCGACCAGCTTGGTCAGTCCGTGCGATGGACTCCCCTGCGTTTGGTCTGACCTCGCGTGAAGTTGCTGGCGTCGATTTCACTCCGCTGCCACTCATCCACCCTCCCCGTCGTGCTTACCGTTCGGCTGTGCCTGAATTTGACATTGCGCTTGCGATGCAGCTTCGGCCCGGACTTGGCATCGGTGCGGATTCCGCGTGGATGGTCCGTTTCCTCATGGCCATTTTTGGGTGGTTCACCGTCGCTCTGACGGGCTCTACGCGTTAGACAATATCCCCAGGCGGATGTGGTCTATCATGTCGATGTTCCACTTAGCCGCCATCCGCTCGCTTGGTCATGTCTCCAATGAACGCCATTATGGAAGCTTCTTTTTATGCGCAGCTCTCTCGGATCTCATGGCCCATTCTCTTCCTGTTCCGTTCTTTGCGTCTCTCCACCCGCGTCATGTTGTCTTTTTTCATTTTCTGTCGAATGCATGGGCTAACATGCATGCGACCCACACAGAAGCCAGTGTCGTAGACGACCCTTTTTTCTGTATCATTCGCATCGGATATCTGCCGCACTGGAATTATAGACACACGTGACCCACGCACCTTGCTATACAAATGGATCTAGTGGCTTGTGAACGCATTTTCGACAAATGTAATCACCGTTTGGCCGCGTTGTATAGACTTTATGACCTCGTGTTTAGAGTGGACTCTATTTTATGTGGGTCTGATCGAGCCTGAGTGCTAGCAACACCACGATCATACTGGTCGTACACCTGTTACGTCTGTGTTGCGGGCAAGTTGCGGGTGACTCTTCCACATCGGACATGTTGGCAATGTGGTCATAAGGCTGAGCACTAGCTTGGCTCATGAATTGGAATGGAATATTAAAGGCATGCTTGATTGTAATTTACAAATTACTATGGCATACTTTTGTTTGCCACATGCAAGTGGTTCTCAGGGCAGTGTATAGTGTTTATAGTGGTGAGAGAAATAGAACATATTATGATCTTGAGCTTCAGGCTCATGTGTGATATCTGGAGAACTGCTGACTGGGCACTGCTGCTGCTGCTGCTGCTGAAAAGGCAGAGTGGAGCCCTTCTCATTGTGTTTTACCATGCTGATTTTATTGGCCTGATGGCCTTTGCCTTGGTTCTGGAGACCTTTCATCTCTCATGCATGTCAGATGGCTTTTCTGATGTCTTCAACTGTCAGATCAATCAGAGTCTTCATCATCAGGTTGACTTTTGAGGTCAATGCCTGAATAGTGATGTCATATGTTGCTGGGATCTTAGCCAGGAGGAGCATTCCCACAATATTAGAATCAAGCAAGTAGCCTGCTAGGCTGAAATCATTTAACAAGTTGTCAAATGTGACAAGGTGTGGGACAAGATTGGTGGAGTTCAGGAACTGGTAGGCAAGTAGCTTCTTGAAAATGATATAAGCAGTGGAGATTATCTGCTTGTTGTAGTCAGTCTTGAGTGCATTGAGTAGAGCATTTGTGTTGGAGTAGAACTTGTACTTGGCCACAATGGCTGAAGAATGGAATAGGATTATCCCAATGCAGGTGTCATTGGCATTATGCCACTTCAAGTAGTTTATACTGCTGTTTGGTCAGAGGCATCATTGGGCATCTTGGGCTTGAGAGCTGCAAGTTGGAGTGCCTAGTAGACTTGTTGTTGATGAAATGACAAGTGGTTCTCACCCAGGCCAACATCTAGGCAGGTTGCATGGAGAGGAAGAAAGAGACTGAGTGAGTGAAATACTCACTCTAGGTCCTTAAGTCTTGACTAGGAGTCTTGCTGATGATATTTGTGAGTGCAGACTATGTATATTGACAACTCTGGGGAAATTCCCTCTGAGAGTCCAGGGTTTATATAAATACAGGAAATGCGCACAGACCATGTACAAATACTATATCTAGAGGGATGACATGTACACTAGATAAAAGAGAGAATTGCTATTGGTTCTATCAATAGCATTGGCTGATTGTGTCATGTAAAATGACTCATGCTCAGTCAGCATGATAAGGCTAAGAATAACCATTGACTGATAAAGATTGTACCATTCCAATCATTTATGTGATTGATAGATAAGAGTACTCCTTATCTATTGGTTGATAAGCTTATCTTGATATTGGATAAGAAGATAACCAAGATAGCTGGTTTCTAGAATGTTCTATGCCTAGAATATTCTTATTGTATTTATTATCTTTGATAAGATAAGATCTCTAGAGCTATGTCTAGAGCACTCTTGTTTCTATGTGTTTCAGAGCTTGTCACATGATAGACCATGTGATGAGTTACATGTTTCCATCATGTGATTATGAATCTTTCAACAGTTGTGCATTCAAGATTTGGATGACCTTGGACCACCAGGAAGAGAAGTCCAAGCCAGAAAACACAGGGAGAGTAGTGTTGCTGCAGCTTCAGCTCAAGCAGGCTTTAAACTAGGAACCATTACTGGCTCACACTAAGATGCTGAGAGCCATACTGCATGGTATCATCTGGTGCCTGGTGGCCGCTGCTATTTAGAGCCAATACTCCTAGCTGGCTCCAGCCCCCAGAAACTTTGTATGTAAAGCATTTTTTTCTGTGCTCCCCCCAGGCTCAGAATTACATCTACTCATATTCAACTTATCTAAATCATTTCACAGTGCTGGTGGATGTATGTATGGTACATATTCTTCCTGCCTATGGTCCCAGCCCCTAACATCTCACTGATCATATCATTCAGATGATTGATTCATCCACCATAGCTGATTCACTGATAAGGTCAAGTGATTGAGCCTCAAGTCTCATGGTGAATATGAATGGGGTCAGCACATCCATGCTGTAGCCTGCACTTTGTCACAGCCTTGTGAGTTGTAGGATTCTAAATGGTGGTGAGTAATAGCTCTTAAGTCAGATCCTAACCTCACACATTTGTATTCACCATTCTAATGCCTTGTTCAAGTTGCTCTAGGGCAAACAGTACAGTCTCAACTGAGCCTGCTGTGATAAGGGCCCACCATGGTTGCAATCAAGACTCTACCACTGAACCACCTTCCAATGCACTTCCCCCTGTCCCTCTGGCCCCTTCCTCATCTGACCCACTTCCAAATCTTCCCCCATCAGTTCCTCATCATGTCATGGTTGAAAAAGCAGGAGAAACCTTTGATCTTCAAAATATCTCAGGGAATTCAGAGAATGAACCTGAACTTTTGCAGCCACCATCCCCTCATGCTCATGCAGGATGGAGAGATGCCATGAACAAGCCAGAGATGCCAAATCCTGCCACTGATCCTATCAACTGTACCACAACCTGGTCATTGACCTTGACAACCAATGATATCAGATACTTCTTCACTCAAGCTAAGGGATCTGATACCTGCCACAACAAGTGCAAGTTAGTTGTCCATCACTCAATGATAGTATATGGAGTTAGTGATGTGCTAGGCTTGGACTCAAGCCCTGTGCCTGCCTAGGCCTGACCCTCAAATGCCCGAGCCTGGCCAGGTCTAATAGTCAGACCTCATTGGACTCAGAGTCTGAGCTTCAATTTTAGTGGACCTTGAGCCCAGGCCTGAGCTTCGGCTTGCCACCTGAATTGGGTCAAGCTGACAGTTAAATGTAGCTACAGACTTATGTCATAGATTTTTTTTTTCATCTTCTGTCAGTCCTGTGTTATATATCTCCTTGGAGTTGTGACAGCATTGATGGATCCTGAGGAACAGATCAGAGCTCAACCAAAATGGATAGCCATTCCATTGGCTAAATTACAGGACGCTGATAATGTGGCCACACCAGAGCTTCCTTCACACCAGCATGCTCAACACCTTCTCTCTAGTCATGACACTTCTGGCTTTCTGCCATTTACATAACTCTGGATTACCACCTCCTTCATTGCCAACTTACAAATGCAAACACCCAAGCAATCCTATTAGCCTTTGCAGTGATGAGGATGACGCTACATAGGATGAGCGGCACGGGCTAGCATATAGTAGACTCAGCAAAGGTATGTCCTTGCCATGTATATGTTCATGCTCACAGTATAGTATGGACAACTTACAGAAACCAAAAAAGCAAAGACAGCTGCTTCTGCTAACAATTGAACCATTGTGTCTGTCCAGACAGCTGATAAGTCTTTGATACAATATACATAGTATGCTGCTACTTATTTGCTCAATCTCAAAAGCTCCACCCTTGGCCTTGCCTGCAGATGAAATTGGCATGGATGATCTTTTGAAGGATGTGGAAGTTAATGATATTGAAAGTGGGCCAGTTCAACAGATCTGTACATGTGATGTCAATGAATTTTTCACACTGGTGTATACTGAAAACAATAAAAGACTTTGTGACCGCATTAAGTGCTTGTAAGTACTTATTTTCAACATACATTGTCATTGCTAACATTTTTTTTGAGCAGAAAGGGTTCTCACATGGTGCCATTGGTTGCAGACACATCCATTTTGCGACATCATCTTGAATGGCATCACCGAGTAAGCACACTATAATACATGTGTTATGCTAGTGTTGATTTATTTGACCAGCATATGTAGGATAAGTACTTGCAATGGCAGAAGCAAACAGATTTTCCTTGATGCTTTCAAAGGACAGCAAATAATGCAAGGAGGATCAATCCAGTGCAAGTCAGCTTGATTCTCACCTCCAATTCATGCCCACAAAGGAAATTATCATGCCATACACTGATGACCTGTTTTGTGATGCAGCCATTCAATGGCTTGTTAATACTGATCAAGTAATGTGCAGTCTAGTTTACATTTTGTATCAGATCTAACTATAAATTGGCAACCGACAATGTCTTTTGAGCATCCCGATTTCAAGGAAATGATCAATATTATATTACATGCATCTAATGGCATGAAGATTCCCAATAGGAAGGCAACTCAGCAAGTGATCATTGATATGTTCAAAAGCCAAATATGGACCTTATGGTCATGGTTACTGGTTAGTACATTATGTTTACTATGTAGCATGTTCTCACTATGTTTTTAGAGCAGCACTGTGAAGGGATGAGTCAATTTGACCTGTGATGGTTGGTAAGCATCAAACACAGATGTATACTTCGCAGTTACTGGATCGTGGATTGAGGAAATGTTATCTGGCATCTGGGATGTTCAAATGGCACTTCTTGGATTTACTTGACTTAATAGTGCCCACAATGGCACTCAACTTGGCCAAGCACTCTACAAAGTTACTGTGCAACTGGATATCTCACACAAGGTATGTTATGCACTTGTTGTGTAGTGATTGTATAAGTCAGAAACAGATTCACATGCAGATTGGTCACATTACTTGTGATAATGCATCAAACATGGATGCAATGATGACTGAGTTTGCCAAGCAGATAGAACTGGCAACTAACAAGGTATTTGACAGCAAACAATGCCATGTACAGTGTTACGCTCAATGTGGTCAAGCATAGGCCTGCAGAGGTTCTAAGGCTTACTGTTGCTATATAGCTGACAGGATGAGGGAGCTTGACGAGGGGATTCCTTGAAAGGGAGGCTAAGGCCGGTGTAGGACTAATGTCGGGTCAAAGAGGGTCCGCTCAAGGGTCTTCCTTGGCAGAGGTTCTGAGGACCATTGAGGATCGAGGGATCAACAGGTCTTGAGGGTGTCGCAGGACTAGCGATGGGTTGAGGGTTTGAAGGAAGCGTCCACTCAACAGTAGGACGAGGACTGGGGGATCCGAGAGCAATTCCAAGATACTAGATAAATTACAGGAGGTCTAAGATAGCGAATACACCTGAGTATCAAAGGTTTATATATGCGAGCCAACTGGTCAAGGGTAGGTCAATGGAAGAAGATGAGTCAGTGATAGAAAGCGATGGAATCACAAAGAAGCTGAGTCACTACAGAGCAGATGTGATGGCATCGGATAAATGTTGATAATACAGCTGTGGATGAGTCACGCTAAATAAGTAAGCGGTATTGCAAAGACAATGGTAAAAAGAAAGGACCCAAGCGGGGTTTGAACAGCGAGGGTCACGGTCCTTTAATGTACATGGTAAGTGAAGTGAGGAAAAAGAAAGAGGAGCCCTAATGAATTGTAACATACAGTAAGTAGTTTTGTTAACCATGCTTAGTTATTTGTGCTAAATATGTCTATTAGATGCCTTGCTCATATCATCAATTTAGTGACACAAGCCTTGCTTAGTATGCATAGTAAGTCAAAGACATATGATTCCAAAAATCATGATGCCAACCTTATTGCCAAGTGAGGTGTGCAGTATGATGAAGTCGGAGTAATTCTGTTACGATTTATTGGGCCCCTCTTTTTTTTTTTCCTATCTATACTCATCGCATGTACCAAAAGACCTTGACTCTCGCTGTTTGAGCCCTGCCTGAGTCCCTTTCTTTTACCATTGCTTTTTCATTTCCACTTACCTATTTAGCGTGACTTATCCACAGCTGTATTACCAACACTTATCCGATGCCATCGCATCCATTCTGTAGTGACTCAGCTTCTTCACGATTCCATTGCTTTTCATTGCTGACTCACCTTCTTCCTTTACCTACCCTTAACCATTTGGCTTGCATATATAAAACCCTCAATACTCAGGTGTATTCCCTATCTTAGACCTCCTGCATTTTATCTAGTATCTTGGAGTTGCTCTTGGGTCCCCCAGTCCCCCAGTTCTTGTTCTACTGTTGAGTGGATGCTCCCTTCATATCCTCAATCTGTTGCTAGTCCTGCGACATCCTCAGACCTATTGATTCCTTGGTCCTCAATGGTCCCAAAACCTCTGCCAAGGAAAACTCTTGAGCGGATCCCCTTTGACCCGACGTTAGTCTTACGTTGGCCCTAGCCTCTCTGTCAAGAAATTCCATTGTCAGACCCCCTCCATCCTGTCAGCTGTATAGCGACAGTAAGCCCTCAAACCACTGCAGGCCTACACTTGACCACATTGAGCATAACAAATTCAAACCATTAGTGTCAAGGAGTGATCATCTGCAAAATGCAAGGAGATCTTCCAGAAGATTCAGATATATAATGTAAACAAGTCTTCAGTTCACAAATGGCCTCTTCAATTAATCCTCGACATGCCTGTTTGCTGGTTGTCAACATTTTTGATGCTTGACCATGTGGAAACACTCAAAAAAGATGTTGACTCTTTTGTACATGAACTGGCTGTAGTGGAGTGGGATCGTGAACATTGGCAGAAACTCATGGACCTTTAGTTAACAGAGCAAGAGTGGACTTGCATTCACATTCTCCTTGTGCTAATTGGTAGAGCTAAAGAAGCTCAATAGTCACTTTCTTCTGATTGCAGTTCAGCAGTTCATCTCGCACTTTCTGTGCTTGAAGCTTTACACAAGACATGGAATTCATGAACCATCAAATCTGAATATGCTGATTTCTGGCAGGGACTTGAAGCGGGAGTTGATAAAATTGTTGAGTATTATGAGCAGAGTGGAGAGTCTGATGTGTACATGTGTACATCATGGCAATGTATATGGTTTTATTTTTATTTTTGATGGATCAAGCATGGATACTAACAAGTAGTTTTCAAGTACTGGATCCAGTTCAAAAAGCAGACTACATATATCACTACTGGGGAAGTGAGTTATATGATGATGCAATGAAGCATGCTGAAGATCTGGTATGCTAAGATTTTTGATCTGAAAGCTTGTTAATAAAATATTTATTTCAGTATAAGAAACAGTATCTTGAATTAAAAGGAAATACTTAGGCTGTTGATAGCCTCAAATGACTCACAAGGATCTCATCAGCATATGGCAAGGTTGGCCAACTTTTATATGTGCTGTTAAATGATGAAGATGAGGACTATCATGCTGACACAGCCACTCCAACACACAACAACACACACCAGCCTTGGCTTGAAGATTTTCATAGCTGTCTTCAATCCAAGGACCACCTTCAAGAAAACATGTCAATTGTTTAATGGTGAAGCATGAATACTGGATGGTACCTGGTTTGGACTTCACTGGCACAAGATTATTTATCAATCATGGCAACATCAGTTTCCAGCGAGTGTGCCTTTTCATCTGTGGGAATCACAATTAGTAAGCACCAAAATTGACTCAAATCTGATATTGTAGAAGCACTGCAATGCCTCAAGTGTTTGATTTATTGGGACTTGCTTTTTCATGAAGATTCCTCAGTCTTGTTGGAGATTCAAGTTGGTGTTAGTGAGAGTGAGGCACTGAGTGTGCTGGACTTGATGATTACATCAGATGAGAGTGAAAATTGTTGAAATTTCATGGTTGAGGACTCTGATCTGATCTGATTAACCTTTGATGAAGTAAATGAGAGTGAAGACATTGTAATGGTGATGCTAGACTAGTTGTAACTAAGTACATTTTTGACATCGGATGAGCCGGGGCTCAAGTTCAAGCCAGGCCAGGGCTCTCAATGAAGGTCTGGGCTCATGATTTGAGTGGACCTGAGCCCCCAAGGGCCCAGCCTGACCTGGGGGCTTGAGCCCAACCTGGGCCCAGCACATCACTATATGGAGTATACTAACCAATCTGAACAGAGAGGAGTGCAAGAGAGACTGCAACACATGGGACTTACAATATGGGATACCCATGTATGGGTTTCATAGCCATTGCAATTTTATTACAGCTTGACAACTGCTACTAGCACATTGCACAAATACCTTAAAGCATGGCATCTATTTGAATATGTAACAATAGCTAAAGAATGGTCATGGACACCCCAGCTTGGTGTTGTGGCCTGTACGGTGGATCAAGGCTATACCCTCAAAGCTTTGGAAGTTCTTGTTGTTGATGGAGTCGACATTGAACCCCTCCCACCTTATGTTACCAAGGTTCTAGCCACCAGTACAGTGGACATTGACCCAACTGAAAGAAGATCAATATCCCTGTATTTAAAGCAGGCCCTTTACCAATATCTCATATCATTCATTGTTATGGATAACCAAGTAAGTTGCAATAAGTTCATCAGTATTCTTTTATTTCTTACATTGCACAGTTGTTGAACATGGTTGAATGTCTAGAATTCTGACTTCTCCTTTTCCTTCTTTGAGAGGAGCTGCAGGACCAAGATATCCCTCAGTGCACGAAACTGCAATCAGAAGTCATTACATCATGGCAAGACTCCTTCGATGTATTGAAGTTGGATATGGATGTATGTTCCATTATCCCTCTTTCATTGTTGTGTACTAACAGATATACATAGAAAGTGCTTGGTGCCATCTCCTTCACTGCAGATGTCTGGGGAGACAAATTGCACCATCCCTACCTTGTGCTAATGGCACACTGGATTGCAGAAAACCAGAATGGTGTTGGAAGCAGATTTCTCTGATACCCAGGTCATTTAGGGACAGAGTGTGCAGCAAGGAAGATATCAAGAGACTGAGTGAGGAAATACTCACCCTTTGTATCTGAGGTTACTGGGTAAAGTCTTGAAGAGTAGAAGAGAGGGAAGTAGTCCGAGTGAAGACTGTATTGCCAACTCTGGGGAGAAATCCCTCTTAGAGTCCTGAATTTATATATGTATGTACAGGATATGCACACAGACCATGTACAATTACTATATCTAGAGGGGATGATACATACACTAGATAAGAGAGAGAAATGCTATTGATTCTATCAATAGCATTAGCTGATATGTGTCATATCTTATGTGTCATGCTCAGTCAGCATGATAAGACCAATTTATCCTATTGATTGATAACCAGGATCATATTCAATTGGATGATTGTTATCTATGATGTCATAGATAAGAGTCTCAAAGATGCAAAAAGTCACTCTCTGACCAGGATACATCAGTGATACCTGATGTGTCGTACCCAGTCATTCCTTCCTGCACTCATGAATCAACCCTCCGAATCATCTACAAACTCAAACAACAAAACAAGTGTGTCTACCACACTTCCTTCAGGCATGAATGATTTGGATTGCCTAGACCAGGAACTGTTTATGCAACATGACCCTGGGCCAGATGTTGACATGACCACTGATTTCAGCTCAGAACTACCTCAACTTAACTTGCTGGGCAATCACTCATCTAATGCTCAGAACAATCCTTTCATCAATGAAGTAACTTTCACAAACTTGTTGAAGGAGTACTACTGTGAACATCTACATGCTGTTTTGAAGCTATAGTTCCATGGTAACATTTTTGATGTCTTGCAAGATGTGGTGGCAGATGGTGAAAGGTTGTTTCAGCCACAACTCAGGCCATTCAATGAACGTATCAGTGATCTCAACTATGAAGACCATGACAGAGATGATGTTGAGTTAGATCCAAACTTCAGGATGGAGTTTCTAGGTAGGTATGATTACATTTTTTACACCATTCTAACTAACATTCATAGTGCAACATACTGTTATGTCTGCTTCAAACAGTCATTTAAGGCCTCCTGTCAAAAAGGATTGCCCATATTTCCCATTTCCATCAAAAGCAGTGAGCACACATCAAAATAGTTGATATCCTTGGATCACTTACATTTTACCCAGCATTTTATCACGTCTATGCTGTTTGGATCTGCCAGAATGCCTTTCTTTAATGCCCAGAAGAAAGCAGTCCTTGACTGGGCAAGAGAACTTGGTGTAGCTGATGTTCTGTCACTATATTTACTCAAAAAATCTCAAGACAAGGTCGAAAAACATATTGGCCATCTGACTGAAGAAGTGAAATCCATCAACAGGAACATTTTTTATATCAATGACATTGGAATGGCTATTGGAAAGGTTAGTAACACGACCATGATATGTTGTCAAGCCAACTATGAGTGACCAGAACTATGCAAATCCATTGACCTGTCATGTCATGCAAGACTATCCAGAAGACAAAGGGTCTTCCATGTCACAAGTATTCAATGGTGCTAAGATGATGTTTGATGGTCCCACTTCTCCAGCAGTTTGTGTCAATGGCAAGATCTATTTCATGGACAAAATTTTACAAGAATCTTCTAGAAACTACTTTATTACCAACTATTTTTTCTATGCTTCAAATTTGGTGACTACAGAAGAATCTGAATATGGCATACCAGATGCTGGTCAATCTGACTTCACTCATGAGATGACATATTCAGAATCTGCTGATCTACTCAAGCAGAAGGAGCTTTATGCTCTTGGTCACAAAGTCGAGAGAACAGATATTGTTATAATTCGTTGGGCCCCTCTTTTCTTTTCCTTACATTTACTCATTGTATATACCAAAGAACCTTGACCCTTGCTGTTTGAGCCCTGCTTGGATCCTTTTCTTTTACCATTGCTTTTCCATTCCCACTTACTTATTTAGCGTGACTCATCCACAGTTGTATTACCCATACTTATCCAATGCCATCGCATCCACTCCATAGTGACTCAGCTTCTTTGCAATTCCATCGCTTTCTATCACTGACTCACCTTCTTCCTTTGCCTACCCTTAACCATTTGGCTTGCACATATAAACCCTCAATACTCAGGTGTATTCCTTATCTCAGACCTCCTGCAATTTACCTAGTATTTTGGAGTTGCTCTCAGATCCCCCAGTCCTCATCCTACTGTTGAGTGGACACTCCCTTCAAACCCTCGATCCGTTGCTAGTCCTGCGATGTCCTTAGACCCATTGATCCCTCAGTCCTCAATGGTCCCCAGAACCTCTGTCAAGAAAGATCCTTGAGTGGACCCCCTTTGACCCGACATTAGTCCTATGCCAGCCTTAGCCCCCCTGTCAAGGAACCCCCTCATCAGACCCCCTCGTCCTGTCTGCTGTATAGTGACAGTAAGCCCTAGAACCTCTGCAGGCCTATGCTTGACCACATTGAGCATAACAAAAGGTCTGAGATCTCCCTTGATTGGCTATCATCATATAAGCCTCCACCATTGCCCACCAATGCCCCAGAAACCCTAGACCCTATCCTGACCTCATGTTGAGAAGGGAAACCTTTGACTTGTCGGACACTGATGAACTCTCTTCAGAGAAACCCATTGACACTGACAAAGACCTTGTCATCCCTCAACAACCTGAGGATCTAGAACTCGCTCATCAACTCTCTGCAGTGCTTAGCATCCCCAGAGTATCCACCACACCATCCCCAACCCCAGTCAATTGCCAACTGGTGTTTACCCTGCTCCCACCCCCAGCCCAGGTTACCATGACCAAACCCACTGAACTCCACCTTGGAGCCTTGGATGTCTTTGACAGCTCTTACGCCAATGCTATGTCCTGGCTATCCACTGTTCAAATGTACCTCATCATAAACAAGGCTGTTTACGATGACAACAACAAGAAAATCGCCTATGCCCTGTCCTATATGAAAAAGGACTCGGCTGCCATCTGGGCCTCTACCTTCTGGAAGGAGGCCATTGCCACTTAGTTCTTTGGGAAATTCAATGACTTCCTCATCAAATTCAAGAGTGCTTTCGAGCACCAAGACACCAAGAATCAGGCCATCAACTGGCTTCATTTGGAATGACTTATCCCTAAGAAAAGCGGATCTTATGGTCCCGAACTCTCTCAGCACATCGCCAAGTTTAGAAACAATGTTGCCCTCTCTAGCATCACCAATCAGAACATCGTGATCAACTACTTCACCACTGGAATCCCCCCTCCCCTCTCCTGCCGCATCCTCTTCATGGATATGATCCCCACCAAGGTTGACGAGTGGTACTCAAAGGCCATTCACTTCCAAGTACAGAATGACTATGCCCAGACCATCATTAACCAACACTGTACCCATTCCACTCCCACATACTGGTCTTACCAGACCCCCACCACCACCGCCTCCTCCTCCCAGAAAATCCGTGATCCCGATGCCATGGACATTAACACAGTCAACATCCCCAGACCCCCTAAGCTAACTCCTGAAGAGCAGGAGTGATGCTTCAAAGAAGGGCATCGCCTATGCTGCAGGCAGAAAGGCCACCAAGCCGATGCTTGTGGCAAGTACTGTACCTCAAAGAACCTTGTAAGACTTTGGTCAAACGAGTCGAACAGATTGACAACGACCTCCCCAAACTCCAGATCTGCAACAATGATGATGATGATGACCTCACGGTTTGTCACATCCAATTCACCCTTCCCCCCAAGAAGGATTTTTAGAATGGAGACCTTGACCAACATGGGACTATCCTAAAATACAATGTGTAAATGTATCTACTCTGCCTGGTTCAATGCAAATCCCTGTCCAAGTCATTGTTCCCTTGCATATGTTGAAAACCGTTGACACTCATGCCCTCATCAATAGCAGCACCAATATCTCTTGCATCGATTAGGGCTTTGTTCACAAAAACAAGCTCCCCAACACCCAACACCCCTCCCCCCTCAATGTCACCAACCTCAACCAGGGATCCACAGACAAAGGAGGAGTTTGATTCACCACCAAACTCTTTGTTCACATCAAAGGACTCACCCACAAAGTCCTCTTCTATGTCATGGATTGTGGTTGACAAAACCTCATCCTCGGCCTTCCCTGGTTGAAAGCCATCAACCCCACCATTGACTGGTTTGGTCAGACTCTCTCCATCAACAAGTCTACCAATCAATCCAAGGAGCTCTATACACTCCACAAAGTCAACTTGAACCAATACAAAACCCATTTGCAACAGTTCAAGCCCTCCCCTCAACCTCCTCATCATGTCCAAGTGGACTCTGTCTACAACAGATGCCTCTACAAATACCTCGACTATGAGATGGAACCTCAGTATCTCCGCTGTGCTTGTGACAACTACACTGTCAATCACATCATCCAATGCAGTTATCATTTCATTCCCAAGGGTGATCCCCTCATCACCAAACTCACAAACTCTACCGAGTTGGCCATGGCTGCCAAGAAAGCCAAACCCAAGGTTACCCTCCCCCCTTAATACTCCGACTTTGCCTCTGTCTTCTTGAAGGAAGCCATGGACCACGTACTCCCCTCATGCCCCTACGATCATGAGATCAACCTCGACAAATCTTTCACACTCAAGGTCAGGAAGATTTACCCCCTCTCTCTGGATGAGCGTAAGGCTATGGAAGCCTTTCTTGACGAGAATCTTGCTTCAGGCAAAATACACCCCTTGAACACCCCCCAAGCCTCCCCATTCTTCATCATCAAAAAAAAGGATGGCAGACTCCATCCATGCCAGGACTACAGGTATCTCAACGAACATACTGTTTGCAATGCCTACCCCCTCCCCCTAGTCTCCGACCTTGTTGACAAACTCCATGATGCCAAGGTCTTTACAAAGTTCAATGTTCAATGGGGCTACAACAACATCCAAATCAAAGATGGACATCAATGGAAAGCCGCCTTTATTACCCATAAAGAACTCTTCGAACCAACTGTAATGTTCTTCAGTCTCACCAACTCCCCCGCCACCTTCCAAAGGTTCATGAATGACTTCTTCCATGATATGATTGCTGAAGGATGGCTCATCATCTACATGGATGATCTTCTCATCTTCTCCCCTGATGAGAAAACCCACACTGAACGAACTAAGCATGTCCTCCAGCATATGAAGGACCTTCACCTTCACCTTAAACTTGAGAAGTGCAACTTTGCCACCAAAGAAGTTGAATACCTAGGAATGATTGTCAAACCTGGTCAACTCACCATGGACCCCATCAAGCTTGATGGGATTGTGTCCTGGCCCACCTCAGAGAAGCTTCATGATGTCCGCTCCTTCCTTGGCTTCACCAACTTCTATCATCGCTTCATCCCAGATTACTCCTCCATTGCACGCCCCCTCATCAACCTCACCAAGAAAACCAGCCCCTGGGTCTGGTTCCCCAAATGTCAGAAGTCCTTTGATCATCTCAAAGAACTCTTCCGCACCTGCCCAGTTCTTCAACTCCCCAATCTCTCTGCTCCATTCGCTATTGCAATGGACACCTCCAAGTTCGTCTCTGGCACTATCCTCCTCCAGACAGATACCAACAGGTATTGGCATCCCTGTTCCTATCTTTCCCAGTTGTTCTCTCCAGCAGAATGCAACTATGACATCTATGCTTGAGAACTCCTCGCTATCATGCAAGCCCTGAAATCCTGGTGCCATTATCTCCATGGCAGCTCCCACCCAGTCCAAGTCTTTATGGACCACAAGAACCTGACATACTTCAGGTCAGCACAGAACCTCAATCACTGACAAGCCCATTGGCTCCTCAACCTCGCAGATTTTGATCTGACCATGATCCATGTCCCCAGTAAACTCCTTGCCAGTCCCGATGCCCTCTCCCGCTGTCCTGATCTCCTTTCCTTTGATGACATTGACAATGAAGGAGTCACCCTTCTACCCCCATCTCTGTTTGTCAATGTCATCGATGCCATGCTCCAGGAGCACATCTCATCTCATTCCAAGACAGATTCCTTCATCCTCAAGGCCCTTCAATCCCTTGATGGAACCATTCCCCCCACCTTTTGGTCTCGACTCTCCAATTGGCAGTATAAAGATGGCATCCTTACTTTCCAAGGACATGTCTACATTCCCCCCGATGAATCCCTCTGGCACTCTATCCTCCAGTGCTGCCATGACCACGAGACAGCTGGCCACCCTGGTTATCTCAAAACTTGTCAGCTTGTTGCCGCTGAGTTTTGGTGGCCAGGCCTTGCTCGATATGTATGCAAGTATGTCGAAGGTTGTGCTTCATGCCAGCAACATAAAGCCAACACCCACCTCACTGTCCCTCCACTCACCTCCATCTGCTCCACCTGCACTCGCCCCTTCCAACAGATCTTGTGTGATCTGATCACCAACCTCCCTGAATCCTTGGGCTTTGATACTTTCTTGATCATGGTCAACCATGGCCTTACTAAGGGGGTAATTCTCTGCCCCACCAAGAAAACCATCACCACCGAAGGGGTCACAGCTCTCTTTTTCCACAAAGTCTTCCTCCAATTTGATCTTTATGACAGAATCATCTCCGATCAAGGCTCTCAGTTCACCTCTGCCTTTGCCAAAGCATTGGGACATGCTCTCAACTACTCTCTTGTGCTCTCTACTGCGTACCACCCCCAGACTGATGGTGAAACTGAATGGGTCAATCAGGAAGTTGAAACCTATCTCCACATCTTCTGTGGAAGCAACCCCACCACATGGTCCGAACTCATTCCCCATGCTGAGTTCGCTCACAATTACTGCTCTCACTCTGTCACTGGACAGATCCTGTTCTATCTCACGATGGGATATGAACCCCATGCCCTCCCCTCAGTCATCACTGACTCCAACATCTCCGCCATTGAGGACTGCCTCAAATTCCTCATTGCCACTCGCAATGAGGCCCTTGCTGCCCATGAACTCGCTCACCAAGTCATGGCGTCTCAAAACCACTGCTTCTTCACCCCTTTTACCAAAGGATCCAAAGTCTGGCTTGAGGCCAGAAACCTCAAATGCTCCATTGTCAATCTGAAGTTTGCCCCGAAATGTGAAGGACCCTTTACCATTGTTAAGGTGCTATCTCCCATCACCTATGAGCTGCACCTCCCATGATTGTGGAAAATCCACCCAGTATTCCATGCATCCCTCCTATCCCCCTACCGTGAAAACCCTGTACACAGGCCGAACTACCCCTCCCCACCACCTGATCTTATTGATGGGCATGAAGAATATGAAATTGAGAAGATCATCCACCACCACAGACGTCCATCCTCCCATTCCTTTCTGATCCGATGAAAGAGATATACCACTGAGGAAGATTCCTGGGAACCCAAATGGAACCTATGGAACTCCAGCCCCCTTCTTAACAACTATAAACATCGTCACTTGATCTTCTCTGTCTCCAATCAAACCAAATCTCTCACAATCATGTCCATCACCCTCTCCACACCCTCTCCTGCCCCCAGTGATGTCCCCTCCAACATCACAGAAGCCGGCTGGTCTACAACCACCCCTGCCAACAATCCCCTTGAACTCAATGACACACCCATCCCCATACCTCCCCCCTCTCTGATCCAATGCCTCTGCAATGATGCAGAAGGCATTCTCTCTGCATGGCCTGGCTTTAGCCGGACCCACCCTGAACCCCTTGTCCCCACCACTATACCTATTCCCCTCGCCCAATGGATCTCCAATTGCCCCACTCGCCTCCCGTTGTCCATACCCCCCGCCACCTTACCCAACCACCTGACATCCCTTAATGATGACCTTGCTGCCACAATTGCCACCAAACTCCGAGACTGCAATCTCACCATGGCACTTGATACCCACATGGAACCCCACTCCCCATTTGCCCTCGTGTATCATCTCTTTCTGATGAATTCTCGCATCACCATCTCCACTGCCACCCCCACCACCTCTGCCATCCAAGCATTGGCCAACCTTCATATCCATCACCTTCATCAGACCCTGAAGTATGACCTCATCCAACTAATGCACCAGTTGGACATGACCGACTTTATTATCGACATTGATCAATATCTCCAAAACCTTGCCACTACTGGCAATGACCATGTCTCCACCCCATTCACATCGTCTGAACCACTCTCTGCCCAAGAAGTTGCTGCCCTAGATTGTGCTGATGACTACTGTGGTAACCAAGGAGTCTGGTCCCTTCCCCCCAACCACCCTCGCTATCATGAGGCATGCTACCAATGCCACCACCTCAGACATCGCCATCCCCTCTGCCCTTTTTATCAATGTCCTATCTGCCACAGGCAATCCCTGGGACATCCCCAATGTGCTTGCCCCATGCACCTGCATACCCCTCGTGCATTCACCTTCTCCTCATTGAACTCATCCACACACCAGTTCCCCCACTCCTTGCACTCCTCCTCCTCGCACCATGGTCATCCTATTCCACCTGGACAATGCCCCAATGTTCAGATCCCTCTCCAGGTCCCCACTCCCCCTCCTTCTCCGCCGGCAGCAGATGACTATGAATTCTTTGTCAGCACTGAAGCTGACGACAATGAGACTGGGTCTTGTTGAGGTGACTACTAAGGTTTTGTCACAGTCTCACCCATACAATGGGGGTAATGTTATGATTCGTTGGGCCCCTCTTTTCTTTTCCTTACATTTACTCATTGTGTATACCAAAGGACCTTGACCCTCACTGTTTGAGCCCCACTTGGATCCTTTTCTTTTACCATTGCTTTACCATTTCTGCTTACTTATTTAGCATGACTCATCCACAGTTGTATTACCCATACTTATCCAATGCCATTACATCCACTCCATAGTGACTCAGCTTCTTTGCAATTCCATCACTTTCTATCACTGACTCACCTTCTTCCTTTGCCTACTCTTAATCATTTGGCTCACATATATAAACCCTTGATACTCAGGTGTATTCCCTATCTTAGACCTCCTGCAATTTACCTAGTATCTTGGAGTTGCTCTTGGGTCCCCCAGTCCTCATCCTACTGTTGAGTGGACACTCCCTTCAAACCCTCGATCTATTGCTAGTCCTGCGATGTCCTTAGACCTGTTGATCCCTCAGTCCTCAATGGTCCCCAGAACCTCTGCCAAGGAAGACCCTTGAGCGGATCCCCTTTGACCTGACATTAGTTCTATATTAGTCCTATGCCGGCCTTAGCCTCCCTGTCAAGGAATCCCCTCGTCAGGCCCCCTCGTCCTGTCTGCTGTATAGCGACAGTAAGCCCTCGAACCTCTGCAGGCCTATGCTTGACCATGTTGAGTATAACAGATGTAATGTATTTGATATTACATATTTGAAATGTTGCTGATCTACATCAAAGATTGGCTTCATTGTATGCAACAAGCAAGTAATTGTCTCAATCTCAGGATTTGACCACACTTTTGAAGACATTTATAATAATCCTGAAGAACTTCAGTGTGGATTAACAGGTTGCATTCTTGAATGATGTCAGTTCTGAAGGTGCTGATTGTTGTTTTTAGAGTCATCAGTGCATCTTGCAAAACTTGAAGCAAATCTGTTTCATGAGAAATCACAGGGATGTATGGTCTATGCCATTTCTCTTATTGTCTTCATGGATGATATTTCTGGGAACATGTCAAAGCAATGAAACAAACACCATGCCATCTATATGTCAAATGCAAACCTCCCATGTAAAATGATGGAGAAGGAATTCTGTGTTAGGTTTGTAACTGGGTCACCACATGCTGTGCCCATGGAACTGATGCAGGCCATGAAGGCTTCTATTTGGTGAGTTTTACACCTGTGTCACTGCATTATGGTAATATTAACTTGTACAACAGTAAAGCAGCAGCCTCTGATATCATTGCATGGGACTGCAAGAAAAATGAAGAAGTTATGCTTGTTCCATATGCTCTCTATTTTTCTGGCAATAACCCTATGCAGGCGGAGATGTGTAGCCATGCAGGTCTCCATTGTAACTATTTTTGTTGGACATGCAATGTTGGAGGTATCAAGGCTCACAAAGAGATGGAAGCTGGATATAATGCAATATTCATGATATAATCTCTGTGTTATGTGCTGTTTCTTCTGGTCAATAAAAACTTTACAAATAGCCAGGTGATTTGCAAACACCAGAGGCAACTATGGAAATAATCTGCAAACACTTTTACACATCTGTCAGGAGCTGCTGACAAGATCAAAAACACCCTTTCAATAACTGGCATAAGTGATTCCACCTCTGCATCAATACTCAATAAGCTGGTTGAGTTGAGGGAAAGGCTCTGGAAATGAGAAGCAGGAACACATACTTGGCCTGAAGAAGAAGTCTGAGAAATGCTAGAAAAGGAGTTGGAGAACTATTTCAGGGGATATCCTCTTGAATGTGCCATTAAACCCTTATTGGGGCTCCAAGGTGATCATGTGCAGTAGTAATGCGCATGTGTTTAATGCTTTGACAGGCACAGATATCCATTATGATATGTCAACAGAAATTCTTCATACAGTTCTTCTTGGCATTGTAAAGTACTTTTGGGATCAAACTGTTACACTCGACATGGTCAAGTGTAGGCCTGCAGGGGTTCAAAGGCTTACTATCCCTATACAGCAGACAGGACAAGGGGGCCTGACGAGGGGGTTCCTTGACAGGAAGGCTAAGGCCAGCATAGGACTAATGTTGGGTCAAAAGGGGTCCGCTCAAGGGTCTTCCTTGGCAGAGGTTCTAGGGACCATTGAGGATTAAGAGATCAATGGATCTAGGGACGTCGCAGGACTAGCAACAGATCGAGGGTACAAAGGGAGCATCCACTCAACAGTAGGACGAGGACTGAGGGACCGAGGGCAATTCCAAGATACTAGGTAAATTGCAGGAGGTCTAAGATAGGGAATACACCTGAGTATTGAGGGTTTATATATGCAAGCCAAATGATTAAGGGTAGGCAAAGGAAGAAAGTGAGTCAGCAATAGAAAGTGATGGAATTGTGAAGAAGCTG
>JBBPMJ010000226.1:0-47765 GCA_038090255.1 Austroboletus niveus
GAGAAGGTGAGGCCAGGCATTAGACCACACTTCTTCAACCAAAAGATGAAGGCAAAGGAACCAGAGAAGAAGATGCCTTTCATTGCCACAAAAGCAATCAAGCACTCTGCAAATGTTGAATATTGGTCAGAAATCCATCGGGGGGCCTAGTCGGCTTTGTGCTTGACACAAATCTTTGATGTAAGTGTTGATGAGGAGAGAATAGATTTCAGAGTGAATATTCTCCATCATGATTTGGAAGCCATAAAAGCAGCAGACCTTGGCAGCTTGTACCTTGTTGGAAAAGTGCTCAACCAAGTTTTCATTGACAATACCATTGGAAGTGGTGAAGAAGGTGAAATGTAGGAGATGAAGTGATGCTCATTGTCATTCAGATGGCTGTTCCAATCATGGATGTGCTTGAAGAGGTCCATCTCCTTAGCTATTGTGTGAGAGTTTTAGATGCACTGCATTGTTTCCCACACATCATGTGATTTTGAAGGGTCCAAGCCACTTCTCTGTTAATTTACGCTCTCACTTCAAGTGGAGATTGCTGGTAGATAAAAGCACTTCATCTCTGATGAAGTACTTTGGAGCATCAGAATGGTGTTTGTCTGCTTGAATTTTCATTTTTGTTTGAGCCTGCTCAATATTGTCCCTTGTGGACTTTAATATAGATGTAATATTATTGGCTAACTTGTCTGCCACTGGAGTGTGACTAGTGCCGGGTTCTATTCCCATATGTGGTATGTAGGTCCATGTGACCTCAAATGGGGCTTTTTTGTGTAGAAGCCTGCTTTTTCGTATTATAGCTGAATTGGGCTATGGGTAACCAGTCTGCCCATTCAGTCTGTTTTTCATGGCAATAGATCCTGAGATACTGTTGCAGGTCTCTGATCATTCTCTCCATCTGACCATCTGTTTGCAGGTGAGAAGCCATAGATAATTTAGGTTTGATTCTGAGTCATTTGCACAACTCCGTCATCACCTGGGATGCAAATTGTGGTCTGCAATTGGATACAATAGAGCATGGGATTCCATGATTTGTCCACACGCAATGTAAATATAGGTGAGCCATTTCTAGGGCAGTTGCCGTCTTATTGGTAGGAATGAACTCTACCTCTTTGCTGAATCTATCAACAACAACAAGAATAGAGTTACTTCCATTAGATAGGGGAAGATCTGTGAGGAAATCCATGAAGATGTCTACCCATGGGGCCGTGGAGACCTTCAAAGGCTCAAGCTTGCCAGCTGGCAGCTTGTTGCCGGTCTTTATTCTCTGACAAACATTGCATCTAGCGATATATTCTTTTACATATGTAGCTATTCTTGGCCAATCATAGTGTCTGCGCAATAGATCTAGGGTTTTCTCCTGACCAGGATGGCCCATAGAGGGCATGTCATGGCAATTCGTTACCACATCTTAGCAGAGGTCTTCATCTAATGGAATAAAGATTTTAATATCAGTGGTCCTTAGGAGTTGACCATTGACATCATCTGTGAAACCCTTTTCGTATAGTTTCTGGATTTCTCCTTCTTTCATTAGAAGGGTCATGATCTTTATTGTTTCTAATAATTTATCACCTTCATCTTGGATCTGGATAGTCCTGATCCGCTCTGGTGGTATGACAAGAACCTGCTTGTTATCTTGTTCTATTCCCTCCGCGTGGTCTTCTCTGCGAGAGAGAGCATCTGCTTTTCCCATAGTGGCACCAGGCTTGTAATATTATATATGGTTAAATCTGGATAAATATTACTCCCAGCATGCTTGTCTTTGGTTCAGATCTTGTCTGACCATAAACCATTGGAGATTCTGGTGATTGTTCCAGATCTCGAACTGAAATCTAGCTCCTTCTAGATAATGCCTCCACGTTTCTAATGCACACATCACTGAAAGAAGCTCTTTATTGGCGACTGGATAGTTCCTTTCCTGATCGTTCATAGAGTGGGAGTAGTAAGCGACTGGGTGCCACTTTTCCTCCTTTTGGATAAATAACACTGCTCCCATAGTGTAGTCTGAAGCATCGCTTTCTATGCGGAATCTACAATCAATGTCAGGAAAGGTGAGCACCGGAGCAGTGGTAAATTGCTTTTTAAGCATGTCAAATGCTTCTTGACATTTCTTGCTCCATATAAATGAAACATCTTTCTTAGTAAGGTCATTCAATGGCCTTGCAATGGAAGCATAGTTGGCGATAAACCAATGATAGAAATTAGCTAATCCCATGAAGCTTTTTACTCCATGGAGACTCTTTGGGGTTGGCCATTCTAGGACCACTTTTACTTTGGATTTGTCCATGCGAACTCCATCTTTTCCCATGATCATGCCTAGAAACTCTACTTCCTCAGCAAAGAACATGCATTTTTCTGGTTTGATATATAGATCATTTTCCTCCAGACAGGCTAGAACTTTCTTCACCAGTTTCTCATGCTCCTCCCAAGATTCTGTTTTTGCAAATATCATTAAGTTGTCCATGTAGACAACACAGATGTCTTCCATGTCTGAAAATAGTTCATTCATCATTGCTTGGAATGTCACTGGGGAATTGCATAGCCCAAAATACATGACTAAGGGTTCAACAGCTCTGTGGAAGCAAACGAAGGCTGCTTTCCATTCATCGCCTTCTTTTATGCAGATATTATTGTATCCCCAGTGAAGATCCATCTTGGTAAATAATTTAGCCCCTTTTTGCATATCCACCAGCTGTCCAATCAATGGTAGTGGGTAATTATTTTTTACTGTGTGTTCATTGAAGTAATGGTAGTCCTGTACCATTCTCTTTCATCCATCCTTCTTTGGGATGAAAAACACTGGTGATGTTTGAGGGGATTTAGAGGGTCATATGTAGCCTTTTCTTAATTGGTCATCAATAAAGGCTGACACCTCTTCTTGTTCTGTCACAGACAGGGGTATAATCCTTCCTTTCTTAGATTGGAACATTTCTTTTAAATCTACTGCATGATCCCAAGGTTTTCTTATGGACATGCTCTCAGATTCTTCTTTGGAAAAGACCTTTAGCCATTTATGGTAGCATTCAGATACTAGTTCTTCTAGGGATTTTTCAGAAGTTTTGGGTGGCACTTCTAGTGCAGCACGGGCATGATACCCTTCCCAAGCCTCCTCCTGTTCATCCTCTTCTTCTGCCGCATCACAGATATGGATAGAGCGGTCTTGTAATAGATAACAGCTTCTAGGGCAGTGTGTCATTTTGACAGTGCTTTTCTGCCAGTCGATCTCAGAGTTGTGGTGGAGAAGCCAGTTGTATCCAATAACCAGGGTCATTCCTCCTAGATTGGTAACTTCTGCCATCATTCTTTTCCTGTGACCATCAAATTCTATAACCAAGTCCACAGAGTGTGTAATATTTTCAGCAGAATTCTTGGTTCCATCAACATTAAATATGGGTATAGAGTGTGTGAGTTTTTTTCATGGGAATTCCATGTCTCATGACCCATGCTTCATCAATGAAAAGTCAGTTAGCCCCACTGTCAAGCAAGGCTTTAACTGAATAGAGAGATTTTGGTGTCAAGCCAATGGAAACATTCATTTTAATATCTTTTCTTTGGCAAACTGTGTGCACAAAAATCTCTTCAGGGAAGTCCAAAGCTTCTTCTTTGACTCTTATACAAGCAATTTCTCACATATCGATACCATCTTTTGATAGAGATCCAGTTTCAAGAATGACTGGATTCTCATTGAGAACTTTGTATCCTTCATTCTTGATTAAGTTAATTTGGTGGCTTTCAGCTAGCCCACCACCCTTAACCCTGTTACCTTCGAAGGGGGATTTCTCGAAAGTAAATACTTCTTCATAACTATCCTAAGGATGAGCTAGTCATCTTCTGCATATGTTAAGGGAATGATTGAGTGATCTCAGATCAATCTTGTCAATCCTTGCTTTCAACTTGAAAGGACACGTGTTACTATACCCAAAGTAGAAATGGCAAGATCTGCAGGCTTCGCCTTCCTCAGATCTTCCAACTCCTGGTATAAGTTCATCATCGATCTCCTTTCCTGGGATCTTGATGTTCCTGTCGTTTTCTTCCCAATCTAAAACACCAACAAACTGTCATGCCTTTAATGAATTGATAGTGCCACACTGCAGATGCTTGCAAATATGTCCTGGCTTCCTTTGCCAGATAACTTTACAGCATGTGCATGTTTCAGATTGTGTCTGAACAGCCCCTCTTCCCTGAATGATTTTAGGTGGCGCCGCACCATGACTTGTTTCACCAGCCATTGCTGGTTCCAAAGGACAACCCTCCTTATGGGCACCTTGCCAGCCACAAGCTCTACACTTGGATTTGGGCGATCTGCAATCTTTTGCCAAATGGCCTTGCTTTCTGCATGCAAAGCATGTGGCTGACTTCTTTTTCAAATTTGAAGCACTAGGCCTTATTGTAAGGGGTCTCAGGGATCTTGGACCACTAATAGCTTCTCTGGGAATGGAAGGCCCTGCCTCCACCTGACGGTTCTCACTTCTGACTGCAAGACCATGATCTTTTATTAATGCTGACTTCCTGAGTGGCAAATTCGTTCATGGGACCACTTCTGTGTATCGGCCCATGCCAAGCCTGCGACTAATGAATGCGAGGGTAGACTTCTTTTCCTCTTTGGCCTCAGGTATCTCTAAGGGTTCCTTGGTTGTAACTGAAGGTTCTTCTGTAAGTAAGCATGACTCATCTGCTCATCGTGTTGTTTTGGCCAAGAGCACAGGCTCTGCCTTCTTTTCCATAACAGAAGTGACTTCTTTTGCCAACTCTGTGGGTTTTTCTTTGACTACCACCTTTGGGTTAGATCAAGAAGCAATCATTCCTTGTGACATGGCAAGAGCATACTGCTCTGCCATCATGATTCTATCATGTGCACATGCAATGTTTCGCACGGCATCTCTGAGTGCTGCAGTGTTGGCTTCCTGAGCTGCCTGCAATTCTTTAATTGTTTCAGTCTGCTCAGTGACCATTTGTTTCAACTGAGCTATTATGGTCAACATGGTAGCCAGCTTGTTGACTAAATAAGATAACTCCAGATGGACTGGAGTGATGACGTTGGCATTATAGTCCTCTGGGGACTGTGGTTCTTTGACTGTAAAAGGGTCTTCTTCTGCATCATGAAAGCTTCCTACTATCTGGGCGTCTATTGCCTTTTCGACAGAGGTTCCTTGGAAGAATGCCTTGAGGTCTTCGCTTGCTGAGACTCTCCTTAGTGGTCTGGGTGATACAGGGGCCACTGCCTCCTGTTCATGCATTATCTCCTCAGCCATAGCTATACCAGGAGTCGTAATTGCCTGCTACGACAGGGCTTCTTTCACTCTTTTCCAAAGTGGACTTCTAATGAAGCCTCATGCACCAATGCTATTTTGGCATCTGCCTGTTTCCTAATCCAACCAATCCTACTGGAACTGAGCTCACACAGCAGACGTGCACATGGACACCTGACTGATTGTGGGTCACTTCTAGTGAGTATGAAAACATGTCCTGTCTCTTAGGTATTTGCTCCAGGATATGGCTAACCCCCGCTTTCCTCTACTAGTTAGGCAACAGGAGCCTGGGTGCTCACTGTCAAACAGGAGATATGAATCGAATGAAGGGATGTGGTGGTCCCCTCCCATACGTCGTTGTCTTGGGGCCCTTCTTACTGAGAGAGTCCAGCAAAGAGTAAAATAAAGAATAGGAATCTTTGTAATAAAGAGGTATGAATCATCATCATGCAGCAGAGACCTAATGTCGGTGCTGAGGTAGCTTTGAAGTAGTGAAACAACTCCTAATGCCCAGCAGTAGTGAGGTATGTAATGGTTTCTTTAGATCCTTGGATAAAGAGTATGATCCCTTTGGATCCTTATGAGCAATGATGGGAGGAAATCTCCAAGACTTCAAAGCTGGGGACTCCAGCCTTGAAGCCCTGGGATTTATATACTATTCTACTGTGTGTACATGTTTGATGTAAATTGTTATGATTCATTGGACCCCTCTTTCTTTTCTCATTTTACTTACCATGTATGCCAAAGAACCTTGACCCTTGCTGTTCGAGCCCTGCTTGGATCCTTTCTTTTTACCATCATCTTTGCAATACCGCTTACTTATTTAGCATGACTCATCTGCAGCTGTATTACCAACACTTATCCAATGCCATCGCATCTGCTCTGTAGTGACTCAGCTTCTCTGCGATTCCATCACTTTCTATTGCTGACTCACCTTCTTCCATTGACCTACCCTTAACCATTTGGTTCACATATATAAACCTTTGATACTCAGGTGTATTCACTATCTTAGACCTTCTGCAATTTACCTAGTATCTTGGAGTTGCTCTTGGGTCATCCAGTCCTTGTCCTACTGTTGAGTGGACACTTCCTCTGAAACCTCGATCCGTTGCTAGTCCTGTGACGTCCCCAAGACCTGTTGATCCCTCGGTCCTCAACAGTCCTCAGAACCTCTGCCAAGGAAGACCCTTGAGCAGACCCCCCTTCGACCCAACATTAGTCTTATGCTGGCCTTAGCCTCCCTGTCAAGAAACTCCCTCAGACTCCTTGTCCTGTCAGCTGTATAGCGACAGTAAGCCCTTGAACCTCTGCAGGCCTATGCTTGACCATGTCAAGCATAACATAAATACCATAAAGAGACATTGTACCATGATAAGGGGAAAATACATGATTGGTTGATAAGAATGCATGAGTCATAGAGAAGCATGTCCATGAAAGAAAGTAAAGAAGCATGCCTCATGTGATGGGCATGTTGTACACATGGTGTGATGTCATCATGACATCATAGATAAGAGATAAGGGTCTAGCCCTTAGACATGTGACAAGTCACATGACTTGTGATCTAGACTGCTGAGGTAAACAGTCATGTGATAAGTTATACTGGAAACCATCTAAGTCCCAATGGCCTTGTGCCAATAGAGATTTTCCTTATATAGATAGTCAGGAGTTCAACTTCTGCCATGAGCAAGTTTTAAATAGTGAAAAAAGCAATTGTAACAGCTGCAATATGTCGGAGAGTCAAATGCCAACCATCCAGCAACAAACAAAATCACTCACTTGAGCAGTTGGACATAACCAAATTATCACCAAGAGCTAAGCAAGTCCATTATGATACTGAGCAAGGATGGCCTGAGTGCCAACTTGAGGCTGGTTGGCAGAGGCAAAGGGCATCCATAGCTTATCTCAGCAACCTAAATCTGGCAGGTGTCCATGTTCTGTGGAGGCCAAATGCCCAGAATGCACATCACAACTGAATTTGGTGAGATCAATATGCTCGAAAATTTTAGAGGATGAAGAGATACCTTCTGTTAAGACCGGGCTGGACTTGGTGGACGAACTCTGAAGGAGGTCCAAGAAATTCCAGAGTTATCTTGATAAAAGGGGAACTAGTGGGACTTTGGTTTCAGTGACTCGGAGTGGAGCGCTGCACCCTTGTTGGATCATTGATGGTCCCAGATTTCAGAGGAGCAGAGAATGAAAAAGAGCAAAGGAAGTCAGGGAAGTCAGATGTCTGGATTGTTTAAGTCGATAACTAGCTAAAGTACAGGTGACATGACTGGACTATATATATGGAGGTTAGAGGCAGTGTACAAAGGCAATGATGGGAAACATAAGTAAGTGAAGCCAGAGAAATGGAGATGGAAAGGAAACATGACTGGAGCTGTGTGAACACAGAATCAGAGAAATCTAAGAGGCGAGACTAGTACATAAGAAAAACAAAGCATAATGTAACTAGAATGTACAAAAAGCAGAGTACTGGAGAAGCAGAGAAGCAGAGGAACAAGGAAGTGGAGGAGTGGAGGAGTGGACAAACAGAGAAGGGTTAGGATCAGGGATATGACACCTTCAGTGAGCGTGTCCTGAGAGATTTGAAGAGAACAGTGAAGTTGTCGAAGCAGGAGACAAGGGACAAAGCAAGTAAAGTCAATAAAGTGCAAATAAATCAGATAAACAGAAAAATTGGCCCCAAACATGGCCGCTGATTGGATGGAAGTCTACATTTGCACAAACATGGGCCATGATTGGCTGCAGTGAGTCAGCTGACCTCATTGTCAGAATCACCTCCCTGCTCAGCACTGGGTGACCCAAATGAATCTGCTGGTGATCTGGCTCATACAGACACAATTACACTCAATGCCATCCCCTTCCACCCATCTCATTTCACTTACCAGGCTCTTTTTATTTGCCTTCACACTGGCTGGTCAGACAACTCACAGAATCATGGTACATGGCATCCAAAACAAACAAAATTTTCCTCTTCGGCCCTCCCTGGGAGCACTGAGCATCCCCATCCCCATCCATTATTCTCCCTCACTGTGATGGCCAGAGAAAATGGTCGGAAGGGACAGGCAGGCAGGTGTGGCCCCTCACTCATGGGCAGCCACTTTCTGTTTATGGTAACAGAGTGGAACCCGGGGTTCTCCGGAGGGTCACACTCCCTCGTCTGGGCACTGCCACCGCCCATGTTTTTCGAATTAAAGGGACTTGTTTTTTTATGTGGTCTGGAGCAGGTATTGTTTCCAACATCAAAGAGCCTTAGAGTGAGGCGTGTGAAGAAAAGAGATCATTTTCCTCTTCCCGAGGTATAGCCAGCATGATTACCCAACTCACCGACTAT
This sequence comes from Austroboletus niveus, assembly GCA_038090255.1. Lineage (NCBI taxonomy): Eukaryota > Fungi > Basidiomycota > Agaricomycetes > Boletales > Boletaceae > Austroboletus > Austroboletus niveus. Next base: position 8,578 of record JBBPMJ010000226.1, read on the forward strand.
GTACCGGAACGCAGACACTCAGCCATAGCACTGCTAAGCCTGAGCGTCCAATTCCAACCGCTTATTTGTTATCAAGTTCCTGCTAAACCAAGTCTTTTAGTTTTCCGAGGTCAGGCCCAAAGTTTTTTGACTCATCCCTTGACCCATTAATTCCATTCAACTGAACGATGTCTCCGTGCTGTCTTTCGAACTTGACACGAAGGCGCTGCAATTGGGTGGGACGAAACAGTACATGGGAATCTGTCCCTGACAAGTCATCGCTTGGTTGCTCCGTAAGTTCAAGTTATCACGGCATTCCGTAGTCAGGTTTCATGCTTTCTTGGCAGCCTTTGAAATCACACTGGCAGGATACTGAACTGTCAAAAGCCAGCTTTCAAGCTTTCAAGCTTCAACGTTCAACTTTCTATTGTGCATTCTGATATCATGATTTACAGTTCACTCCAGTCGCTCATGATCGGACACACATTTTTGACGCTCCTCATTCCTCTGCTGGTAGCTTTGTTTTACTATTCGACTCCTCACCTCCGCCGTCAGCCAATTTTCATCCTTAACGTTTTTTCGCTCGCTTTAGCTCTTTTAGTAGGGATAATCAACGATGTAATATATGTGAGTGTTGCTTTCTATGTTGAAGACGCAAAGCGAAATTGATCAGCATTGCAGATTCGTGCTCTGCTATTACCACAACCCGCTTGGTCTGCAAAGGTGCGTTACCTCAGCTTCAAACACATTATCAGAAACTATGCCTCATCGTTGCTACACAGCTCTACTTAATAATGGGATTTGTGGGAAACTTCCAAATGTTGTTGGTAGACACCATGTTGCTCGTTCGGCTCATCACCGTATACCCTTTGAGCAGTGTTGGCCGAATGCGGTTTGTACTCCTCACGTCGCTTCCGATATCGCTCAAGATTGTTCGCGTGGTCAACACGAGCCTGTTTATATACTACACGAGTCGTTTCGCGGACGTGCTTCCATACGCGAAGGTGGAGTGGATCGCTCAAGTAGTGGACAACAGGTTGACACGTCATACTCTGGTTCTATACGATGACTGATCTTCCTGCGTATAGTTATGCATCCCTCATTTTTTTTGTGGACTATTCGGAAGTCGAGAGCCGTCATGACATCTGGTGAACTGATGAGTACCTCATCGTCCCATCAATGTAACACCCTTCAACCACCTCCATGCTGTTCATCCCCGATGAAGTTGACGTTAACTTTGATAGCGTCCACGGGGAAGCGTATGCGAACCCTCTTCCGCCTCGCACTCTCAAGCTTTATCATACCAACCGTCATGTCGGTAATACAGCTCGGAATATTGTTCAGCACGGACAGCTTCAGCAAGTTTCACCTGTCTGATATTGCTATTGTGAACACCATGGTCTCTGCCTTTTGTGTTGTTTTTGCCACCATATGGGTGGGAAAAGAACACCGACGAGAGATCGAAGCGTCGGTGAACTCAAGTTTCCCCCAGAATCACGAACAGCGCGTGCGCCCACTAGAAGAATGGAAAGTGGCCTCGCACATTCATCGGCCGCCAACCCATCACCTGGTGATAGGTGAAGATCACCGGAGCGATCGCGCGAGCTCTATCGTAGGCTTGACGTGAACGTTGATCATGAACAAGGTCAGCAGACTGCCTTCCTTTTCCCGTTTCTGTGATGATGCTCATCGTACACCGTTTCAGCACCTGACTTTGGCAAACGCGCACTGGCCCTCTACGCTCCGGGAAACGGAAGATTAGATGAAGCGTCATGGTCTGCAAACTTTCAACGGGAACTACCACTCGGCTACGTTCTGGAGCACTCTCCATGGCACGTGGTTGACGCAATCGGGATCGGCGGACGTACGTGGATCCAGGCGTGCACAGATCACGTCAGAAATTTGATTGTGGCTGGAGCACTGCGAGGCACCGAGGATGTCGATGACTCCCGGACCACAACACCCTTTATGGTGCATTCATGACGGTGACGCATGTACGCTTCTGGTTGTAGACAAAACCTGGATGGATTGGGGCCGGAAAGAGTTGACGATCCGGGGTTGTAACGCCACCGTCGAAGCCTGTTCTTCAAACGTTCATTTCTGATAATTTATGCATTGTATTTAGTTTTACAAGTGACGCGCTCTACCACTGAGCTCAGCGGAATCCTCATCATAGGTCGGCTGGAAAAAAAAGTCGTCGGACTTTTCGGTGCATTGCTATGGTAGCATTGTACCCGGAGATAAAGTAGACATCCAACGTACACGGCCAAAGGAATCTACGATCTAAGCTGCCCAAACCTTGGCAATCAACTCGGTCAAACCTAGGGTGAGATACAGCTTCCAGCAAGTCACACGATATGAAAATGGTAAACCCACCAATGTCATTTGTGTTGAACTGGTAAACGCCGACGAGAACGCCGACGGTTGTCGCCCTGAGTGTCCAAGATGTCAGAGGACCGAGGATGGGGAACTTGCGCTTATGGAGGTAGTCGACGAGGATGGTATCAAACTACACACCGACGCATCAGTGAGACAAGTATCTTAACTAGACAGAAATCGACGAACCCCAATGTGACTGTGCATCACGAGTGAGACACCCAAGATACCATCAAGGACAGGATATGCTGTTCCGGATGTTACGAATGCTGCCGCAGTCATGGGAAGGAGGGCTGCGGACAAAAGACGCTCGAATGCCCAGTGGTAGGAACCGTGGGTCTTTGAGGGAGGAGGGAAAGTTGTAGGGTCATTGACAGTGCCCTTGTAGATTGCTGCCAAAGCGTATACGCATGAGCATATGATGTCGAAGAGCAAACGAAATGTCAGACTTACGTCCCCCAGGAACGTATGGGGTCGCTGAGGCATGTCTCACTGGAATCACACATGAGCAATAAATCATGTCAACGACGACAAAATGCGTACCTTGAAGTGCCGAACGCAAAGCATTGCGACCAGTAGTGGAAGCGAATGTTCTTGGAAGCGTAGAGCGCAACAGAAATGATGAAGACATGGCTGTCGGTGGTAAAGAACGGATCAGGGAATGTGCAGCGGGCTTATGCGCGGATAAGAGACTGACTGGGCCAATCACATGCTTCCGGTTACATCCGTCGAGTTAATTATATAATCAAAGAACAACGTATTTACTGAATTATTTATATATTACTTTGTAAGTATTCTGTCGTCAACTGAATCTTCAACATTTGCCACTAGCCTTTGCGCCGCCATATAATTAACAAGTGCCCGATGCGCTCTGTCAAGGCAGATCCTGTTGTTTTCACTGTCTTTCTAGAGCCTACACGTGCCGTTGGATATGAGTTACACAAACAACTAGCGAACCAACGCTCTATACCTGACTCGTGCAAACCAAGTACTGAGTACCTGACTTTTGGTATTCTCACCGTAGTGCCCCTTGCACACCATGGACCGAACCACATACAGGGGCTGATTGATCATTCTTCCAATATGTCGAAGAACGCGTATGCACCATTGGAAATCCTCCCAATCATTCGACGTCTGACCTATCACTCATATTGTCCATACCATCCGACACCAAATACTAAAAAGATCTTGGTAAATGCAAGTTTTCACACCCAAGCAGCGCATTTTATACAAATTCCACTTGAAAAGATGACTTGAGTGTGTTTACAAGAGCAACCAGTGAGGTTGATTTAGCTCGCGCCTATAGTTCGTTGAACATTTTTTTCGCCAGTAATTGCTAACCGGAAACTCATGGAAGCACTTGTCAACTACCTCAGACGTGAGGCGTCTAGAGCCCCAATGATATCCTCAAGCATGGGCTGTGGGTAAGGATACGGTAAGTAGGTCATTTGTTAGGCGAAATATACTCATCATTCTTGTCGTGTGGTCAGTGTATCCCTTTGTCGCATCTGCGTTGGCGTAGAACACTGTCATTCACTAACTTCGAGGAACACCAAAGTTTTCGAAACGATCGATGTCCTATTTGTGCAGTGATGATTATAGCATTATGTAAATACGGGAATCGGGCGAGGTACTGCGCCCGGAGCTTCCAATCGCCGCTTATCTTGTGATTAACTTGGTCTCATCTTTGCTTGCAGGAACAAATGTCGAAACCACTGCAGGCTACGGTTAACTGCGATATGGGGGAGGTGACGTCGATGTACCTTATAGTTTGGCTTCTGACTAACTTGAAACCGCTCGGTTCCAGGGATTCTCTCTCTATATGATAGTATGTGGAGCTTGCACACCTGGTCTAGTTGATCGTTATCAATAATGTCCGGATCAGGGTGATGACGAGGCCCTTATGAAAACCATTCACTTGGCCAATATCGCCTGCGGATTCCATGCGTCGTAAGTTTGGAAATTAACAAGAGGGATCGGATCATGACATGCTGATCGTGATCCTCTTTAGTGATTTTTCAATCATGAACAAGACCGTGGCTCTCGCCAAGGCTAACAACGTGTTGGTCGGCGCACATCCTTCGCTTCCTGACCTTCAAGGGTTTGGCCGGCGCGAGATGGCCATTGAGCCAGTAAGATGCCCAGGTCTGCCGGGTTTTGGGTCGATCGAACTGATATTATTGGTCGTTTGCTTCAGGACGAGCTCACGTCTTGTTTCATTTACCAAGTCGGAGCTTTGGATGGCTTTTTGAAGCGCCATGGTCTCCCTCTGAACCATGTTCGTTGTTGGACAGTAGGAACTCAAGTTGGCCTTTACTTTTTTCTTTTAGATCAAGCCCCATGGAGCCGTGTATGGACAAACTGCACGCAACCTTGACCTTGCTCGTGCCGTCGTTGGTGTCGCCAAAGTTTTCAACAGCAGCGCAGCCAAGCCTGAGACTGGCGTTGCCTTTATGGGTCTCGCCAGCACTGCACACCAGCAAGCAGCAGAGGAACTGGGCGTGCCATTTATAGCCGGTGAGTTTGCTTCTTAGCAATGCCGTGTATGTTGCTCAATACAAAACGAAATAGAATGGTTCGCAGACCTTGAGTATAGTGACGAAGGAAAGCTGCTGATCACAAAGTACGCTTATAATTGGTGATCCTATGTCTACCTTTTGCCCTGAGCCACGATTTGCGTTGTGCTGGTGATAGGAAGCACGACCCCGTGTCGGTCCAAGTAGTCCAAGAACGAGTAAGAGTCCGGCCGCATGCTCGCATTCGTTGACCGACTGACTTGAAATCTACTCTAGGTGCGAAATCTGCTCGATTTGCGCGTCGTGACGACGGTGGGCGGAAAACGGTTGCCAATCGGACGAGATGTTTCCAAAGTGTCGATCTGTTGTCATTCGGACACGCCCGTGCGTCGCTCGATGTCTGTCTTTTGATGCGGCATTCTGAATACACGCACAGGGTGCGGTTGAGATTGCGCAGGCTGTCAAGGCATTGGTAGACTCACACGAGATCGGGCGAGCGGTTGAGGAAACGAGGGTGAACCAATGAACGTGCGGAGTAAAAAGATGTCGTTTGGACGAAATGTTGCGGTCATGAGATGTAGCAGTTTCTCATTCACAAATTTGATCAAGAGGACAATAACGGGCGGCAGTATCAGATGCGCAATCGCGTTGTTTGCGCCCTTGGCGTTGTCATCGTTGATGTGGCGGGCGTGCCGATAGTACAATGGCCGTCCCCATTGGAGGGTAAGGTGAGCCGCGTAAGCAAGGAAAGTGCATTTACAACGCACCTGCAGTGTGCGCTGTTGACAGTCGCCTCATCGTCGTGGCACGCATACCAACTTCGTGATGCCGCCGCAATCACTGTCCTGGTGGGTGCATCATTGCATTGCATTCGACGGCGTCTGGTTGCGTACAACTTGAGGAAATTACAAGGTTGTTGAACTGATCCCCAGGACAAACCTCTTTGTCTCGCCGACCTCTGCGGCCCCCTATTCGTTTTGAGCACCTGGGTGAGCTTATTCAAGATCTCCAGGATGCAATTATGAGTGACCGGGACACTGCTGAGCTCACCCTGAAAAATCTGTGTTTCGCGACAAGCTTGGACGACTCGTTTTGAGTGTCTGGGTAAACGCAGCGGCTGAGTTGAAGAAGTGAAGTGTCACTCCGCCGTTGTCGGGAATCGTTCCCGTTGGCGCCTAGCGGTCAATAATTTACGTAGCACACAGATGGCCCAAGACCGATATATAGTTTGTATTTACATCGCAAAACTAGAACACGAATATATTGCGCTTTCATAGTCCTACATGGATGAAAGGAAGCCACTCCGAAAACGGTTCACCCTTGTCACGAAGACCTACGACGGCATCATGTAATGCTCCTGCAGCGTTTCGGTGATCCGGGATTGCATCATCCTGCAGAAGTCGCTCATACACATCTCTCGCTACCGTCGGTGCAAGCGTATCACTGATTGCCCACATGCTCCCGACGACTCCTCCGTACCCAGCAAACAGCATCCCAGCAGCGATGTGGACGGCTTCGTCAGAAAGTATCTCGTCTCCCGTGGCCGTCTCACATGCAGAGAGAAACGCAAGTCCGCCGCGCGGACGTGACAACACGACGATGTCGGATACCCTTAGCCGTCGCCCATCGGCAAGACAGAGTCCACTGGCAGTCGGGTTCTGAACATCTTGAATGCCGTGGCATGCAAAATGGACCCAGTCGGACTCTTTCATCAAAGAAAGTACTTCCTCTACCGTTCCTGTGCTAGACTTCATGAGAGAAATTCGCCCTGGTTCACAGTTTCTGATGACAGCTCTGATATGTTGTAACTCGGGGTTCACGCCAGGAAGTGGTTTTAGACCATCTGATGCAGGCTGACGGACAGCAAGAAACCGGACATCTTTGCGTGCAGTGAAATCAGGTGCTGGATGGGGTGCAAGAATACTCAAAGTGGGGATGTACGAAGAGACCACAAAGTCGGATAGTTTTTGACCAGGTTCTGAATACTGCGTACCATATAGACCGGCGGCATGGATTGGAAGGAACGTGAAAGGTCCAGTGGGGCACCAAAAAATACGTGATAAATCTCCGGGAGTCTGTTACATGGAAGACCGATGCGTCAGCGATGAAATAAACAGGCGTGATGACACATACCGAGAAGGCCAGAGCATCCAGGACAGGTTTGACGACATTATTCCATAACACTGATAAAGTAGATTTCCACTGGTGATTTTCCCATTCACATGTAGGCTGCCCTTTTCTTTCCTTAGAGGGCACATCACGATGACGACCAACCAATTCGTTGAGCGTATTCCGAAGACCACTGGACCTCCTAAGAGTGAACTGGGGGAGGGGCACATGAATCGGTCCCTCCATGTCGGCAAGAATGATCAATGCGTCACAGCGCTTTTCAGCAGCATTAAGGATCACCACCGGGCCAGTGTGTGCCGAAGCACGAAGTTGCGAAAATTCTTTTTGAAGAAGAAAACGCTCAAAGCCAGGGAACCTCCGAATTTCCTGCAGTAGCTTATCTCGCTCGATAGCAACATCACGGTGTCTGTCAGCCTGTTTCTGTAGCGAATCACTTTCAGCATCATCTGTGCGCTGAATCTTCTCTGACAACAAAGATGTTGATTTTTCGCGTGTGACGCTAGCATACTCCAATTCAGCCGATAGCCGTCGAAGCCTATGAGCATGATCGGGATGGGCACCCAACAGATCGGCATACGAATTGCGGAGCTGATAAAGATCTCCCCAAACGATCGATCGACCTTGCTCGAGCCATTCGACCGCAAGTTCAGGCAAACCTGAGTCAAGAGCTGCTGCTGCCGCCTCCTGCACAGTACAAGCGCCTTTGATGAGTTCCCGATAGCGGTCTGTAAGGGAAAGGCCAGCCCAGGCAAGCTGAGGCAGTATGCTGATAGCCGCTGCATACGCATGAAGAAGTGAGTGGTGGCCCATGACACGAGCACATTTAACCCAATGATGGCAGGCTCTTAGCCGAACAGTAGCGGGGCCTGCAGAGGCGAGTGCAGAAGTCGAATACTGAGAAATAGCATCCTCCAGGTCAATCATGTCACTCAGGCGATGAAAACGAATCCACAGAGCTTTGCCGAGGTTGTTGAGACTAGTAGGTTTGTTAGGATGTCGATTGGGTGTGAGCTCAACTGCGTCTCTGAGCCTCGAAATAGCATCCTCGAGGTCACTGACTTCCCCCAGGTGATCGAACCGAGTCACTAGGGCAGTGCCAATGTTGTTGAGACAATTAGGTTTGTGAGTGTTTTGACTGGACATGAGCTCGATAGCACCCCTGAGCCTCGATATAGCATCCTGGAGATCACTGACTTCCCCAAGGAGATCGAAACGTTTATGTAGGGTACCCCCGAGGTTGTTGAGACAAGTAGGTTTGCGGGGGTCTTGACTTGGCATGAGCTCAACAGCATCCCTGAGACTCGTAATAGCATCCTGGAGATCACTGACTTTCCCCAGGTGATCGAAACGAGCCCGCAGTGCATTCCCAAGGTTGTTGAGATTATCGGGTTTGGCAGGGTGTTGATTGGGCGTGAACTCAACAGCATCCCTGAGTCTCGATATAGCATCCTGGAGATCACTGACTTCTCCCAGGCGATCGAAATGAGTTGCTAGGGCAGCGCCGAGAATGTTGAGACAACGAGGTTTGTCAGGGTGTTGATTGGGCGTGAGCTCAACAGCATCCCTGAGCCTCGATATAGCATCCTGGAGATCACTGACTTCCCCCAGGCGATCGAAACGAGTCCGTAGCGCATTCCCGAGGTTGCTGAGAAAAGCAGGTTTGAGAAGGTGTTGATCAGGCATGAGCTCAACAGCGTCCCTGAGCCTCGAAATAGCATCCTGGAGGTCACTGACATCCCCCAGGCCATCGAAACGACTCAGTAGGGCATTGCCGAGGTTGGAGAGATAATTAGGTTTGTCAGAGTGTTGATTGGGCGTGAGCTCGACAGCGTCTCTCAGCCTCAATATAGCATCCTGGATATCACTGGCTTCCCCCAGGCGATCGAAACGACTCCGTAGGGCAGTGCCGAGGTTGCTGAGACGACCAGGTTTGTCAGGGTGTTGAATGGGCGTGAGCTCGACAGCATCCCTGAACATCGAAATACCATCCTGGAGATCACTAACGTCCCTCAGGCGACTGAAACGAGTCTGTAGAGCAATCCCGAGGTTGGAGAGACAAGTCGGTTTATGAGGGTGTTGATTGGGCGTGAGCTCGACAGCATGTCTTAGCCTCAATATTGCATCCTGGAGGTCATTGACTTCCCCCAGTCGATCGAAACGAGACCGTAGGGCATTCCCGAGGTTGTTGAGAAAACCAGGTATGCGAGGGTGTTGATTGGCCGTGAGCTCGATAGCGTCTCTCAGCTTCGATATAGCATCCCGGAGATCATTAACTTCCCCCAGGCTATCGAAACGAGTCTGTAGGGCAGTGCCAAGGCTGTTGAGACGACTGGGTTTGGCAGGGTGTTGATTGGGCGTGAGCTCAATAGCATCCCTGAGCCTTGAGATAGCATTCTGGAGATCATTGACTTCCCCCAGGCGATCGAAACGAGTCTGTAGGGCAATGCCGAGGTTGTCGAGACGACCAGGTTTGTCAGGGTGTTGGCTAGGCGTGAGCTCAACAGCATCGCTGAACCTTGAAATAGCATTCTCCAGATCACTCAGCACCCCGAAGTGGTCGTACCGATTGAGGAATGCAATGCCAAGACTCGTCAAGCTTGCAAGATGCCGCTGCTCCCAAGGTGAACTGAACTGGACCGAGCGTTCCAGAAACAAAAATGCCTGGTGAACATCCTCGATGTCACCAAACTGTTCGAACCGGCGCAAGAAATGGTCACCCAGTTCGAGCGGATCCATGTCTGTAGCACCTGGTCCGAGGTCGTGCTGAGGGGGTAAACCACCATCCATTCTCTGTTTTGAATTCCATCGGAGCATGAAGACAGCCGCACGCTTCTCATGGCTCTCTGAAGGGGAGAGGTCTATTGCTTCCTGCAATAAGGTCTCGGCTTGGGCCGCATCGAAATGTCCCTCCTTTTTGAACCGTGCGAAGTGCACTGTAGCCAATTGGATCAATGTCCAAGGTCGGTCAAGGTGCCTGGCAGGACGCGCATTGAGAGCATCGCGATATAAGGACATGGGGAAGTCAAAGGAGAAACCAGCGCCGTGAACCTGACAATAGACGAATTTTGATGTGGCCAGGTTAGACTGTGCAGCTGCACGACAAGGATGGTCTGGCGGACAATGACGCAGCGCATGTTCAAATTGTTCAATAGAACGCTCGATATCTCGCTGTTCTCCGTGCTTTCGGTAACGTGACAGAGCAGCATGGCCGTTGTTTGTAGCTTGTATTACTTGATCTTGCGATTCGATGATCAACTTTGGGAATACATTAATTTACAATAGTGTGGTTGATCGCGTGCTTACAGAATGAGGATGACGGTCGACGAATATCGAGGCCAAAGTTCCATGGCATTCGTGCGTCCCTCTGCTGATTGCAACTGAGAGGGATGAACAGGGAGATATGACATCCCCATCCTTCGGAATCAAAGTGAACACTGCGACAGTATCAGTCTTGAACCGTCACGGAAACGATCTACTCACCAAGGGCTTTTTCGTTGTATTCCAGAAGTTGTTTGACAGTAATCGTCAACTTGCGGAGCTCCTCCCCACTCCCCAGCATTGGCTGTAATTCAAAGGATGCATATATCCTGAAGCCAACAGTCGCAGACAGTTCGGATGGTCTACAGTCTGTATTAGAACGAAGTCAAGTACGAAAAAAATGACGCCTGACATTGGGATTTGCTCATCCCACTCGACAGTGTCATCGTCCACTGAGACAGGCTTATTCTCCGTTCTCCATTCAGAACCATTGTGACAGACGACAGCATAGAATCCAGCCGGGATTCGTCTGAGACCCAGAGCAGCATCTGTGATCCGAATATCTGCGTCGACGTTAGCAAACTTGACGAAGCGCGTAGAGATGACAAGCGCTGACTTGCAATAACTGCTTCTTCGAAGTCAACTCTCTGCACTCCAGGAGAGGCTAGCAAAGGGAGCACCTCTTGCGAATTGCCTTCACTCATGGGCAGACTTTCTTGCATCTGTCTGACGTTCGGCAGTTTGCGTAGCTACGTCTTTTCAGTAACTTACTATGCTTCTTTCCGTACATTGTCTTTTTCTACCCTGTCTCTCTTCCACGTCGTGCTCGTTTTTCTTCTTTCCTTCAGTCTCATGTACATTTGATGGGTGTCTTTCGGTATTCACCATTGACAATTGAAATGAAGAAAAAAGTGATGTTTGGCTATACGGAGGAAAATACCTGGGCCCGAGGTGTGTTTTATTGTCCATTACACCAGTGCCACAGCAAGTATTGACATACCGCGTTGTTCGAACGTTGTTGCTGTGGGGTGGAGAAATGGAAGAGAACGAACGGAAGAGAACCCTGCGTCAGTGTTTATTTGCTGGGGGCCACAGCACAGGAAGTTCATTTGCCTGTTCAGCGTTAGAAAGCTTGTTAATATGTGTATGTAAATGAAATGCGCACTGGTTTCTTCACACCCGTCCGACTACAGAGATGCCGAGGAAGGGGACACATCTTACGTCTAGTCTTCTTTTCTTATACCTTTTCTTTACAAGGTCAATTTGTTGAAATACATCGTCGTTAGGAATGAGAAAATGGCTGTCTAGAGATGCCCTACTTGTATGGCCCACTGCGCCGTTGTCACCATGTTGCCCAAACGTTGTTGCTGTGCAGTGGAAATGGACACACTGAAATTGAAGGCAGAATTCCAGAGTACCACCGCTGTTCCAGAAATCTGCATGGAGAACCTCGTCTCAGGGTCAGACCTCATGCCTCATGTCCAAGCACAGGAATGTTTGGCCGAGCCCCATGGTGCTGGGAAGGATGGATGAAGAGAACGCAATGCCATTTCTGGCAATGCTTACATGAAAGGGTGAGTCAAACCAATTCCTGCGAGGGCAGCAGGACACCCGCTGTGGTCGCCGCGGTGACGTGTGAGGCACCTTGCCATCTACAATCTGAGCCCCACTTTATTTCTGAGTTATGTCAATGCTGCTTGGTGCCTAAGTTATACCCGTCTTCACGCTGCTCGGATTCTACATACCGTGACCGATGTTTTTCCTTCTTCCCCGTCGTTCCGCCCTCTGCTAACATCGCCGCCCTTTTCTAGCAGACCCTACCTGGCCAGACGTACATAGCCGCATTCTAAGCAAGACTCGAGTTACCAATAATCATTGCCTCTCCCCCAACAACCCACAAAGTGTAAATCCACGTTCCATCTCACGCATTGCCTTGCCGCTGGCGAATAAAGTTGGCCGTCAGACCTTTCTACGACATCAATGCAATCCCGTTGGTTTAAAAATTCGCTGACGATATGTCTACTTCCTCCCCGCTCAGATATTCCTTTTCGTTGCAAACCATGTCGCTCTTCAAATGGTCCACTGAGTACCCATGTGCAGTTACTATTCAGAATGTCCCAACCCATTCTTTCTCCAGTGCCGGAACGACGGAATGGCGAAATAAATTTGCCAGTCATACCAAACAAAATCTACTTCTCCATCTTCGACTTCGTTCACCTACTTGGCGGACATGATCCATCAACGGAGCAAATGGAGACGTCCACTCATTTTTCTGGCGTATGCAGACTCTTTGTCAACCATTTCCTACCTGCTTATTCGAGTTCGTGTCATTCTCGCGCACAGTTTTCTCTCCTCCAAAAAGACAGGTTATTCCACCATCTCTGCGAAGGAACCATTCGCACTTTGCCTTGCCAAGTGCAAGAGGGGTACGACTAAAATCCAGGAATTCAGCCTTCCTTTTGGATTCTTGTGGATCATTTCCTCCTATTGAATAGCCCTGGAAGCTAAAGTTTGACTTTTGCAGTTCCCTGGAAAGTGACGTTGGGGTAGAGATGATCAAGGTGCCTGTTCTCGAAATGAATCGTCGCATGAATTCTTGTCATGTGGGCGTCACATTCTGGCGTACTCTGGTTGCAGATATCGTTTTCGTTGACAGAACACTTTGGTTCCCTCAGCCTACTGCGACACAGTTCTGTTGTTTTGAGCTGTAAAGTCTTTATGATGTAGACACCATCCTCAGACGAACGCCCAGAACGATCGAAACGCTGTCACTTTCTATATCTATCAAAGACGATGAAGACCCAGGTTGAATAGTTTCGAACGTATTAAATCCCCCTGAATGGAAGCGCTTGTCTCTCCTTCGCTTGCTTGTGGTGGATCATACTCTAGATGTGATTGTTCATGAAACCGTACGTCTCGAATTCCGAGTATCTGTTATAGTTGTCTGACATGAGACGCTAGACACTCCTCGTTTCTGGACATCACTTTTTTTTCCGCGTTTATTGTCCGCTGGGGCGGAGTCCCACGGTAGACATTACAGGCATTTTGTGTAGGCTAATGTACGTTGAGAGATCGTTCTGTGTAGGTAATGCATGACGCATTTGCCCTTTGAGGGCTAGGATGTAAAGGAAAGCGCTGCGTTTGTCTGGGGCTGGGCGCCTGGATGCTATGTTTTGTAGCGTCGGCGGGGTGCCGGGGGTTGGCTGGGCCGCTGGACATCACTATCCTTCTAAGTCTGCAGTTTCTCGTGCTGGAGGACATTATCATTGAGGGCACCTCCATGACCATGTTGATTTTGCCTCCAGTATCGTCAATTTTAATCTTGACAAGGCCGTTTTCCGCTCGGTGGATGAGGAATGGGCAATAGCTTTGCCTTTGGGCTGGGACGCTTAAGGTAGAGAGTACGATATACGTGTGTAAGTTTCTAAAAGCATTCGTGAGCTTTTCACACGTCTGAGCTGTCACCTATTACTTTCTCTCTAATCTGAACCCTGCGGTCTCACTGCGTCGCTGGATCCCTCGCTACCATTACGTTTCCAGCGAAGGAAGGATAGACTTGTTCCGAGCCCGCGACGCATTCGCGTGAAGGAAGGATAAAATCAAGACCACGTCGGAAACACAGACAGTCGACGCTGCGATGATGAACACGGTATCCCCCGATCACAGAGTCGAGAGCTGAATGGGAGGAGCGACCCTTTGCGGCGAGACCATCATCGAAACAGCGGTTCCCGATTGGATGCTAGTAAACGACACGGCCGATCGCTGAGAGGATTGATCAGGATGCGACCAAGTACTGGCCTTGGCGACCCCGACACTGCGGAGAAGGGCGAGGTAGAGACCATAGAGTTGCATTTGAAACTTGGACTGCCTATGCGATAGTCGATTGAAGTGGTCATGATGACGTGGCTTCCTCTGAGTTGCCCGATCGCCGGCATGACAACCTGATGTACCTTCATCCTATGAGCCGTTCTACGTACATTTTTTCCCCTTCGGGTTGCTGGATCCGGCCGTCTTTGTCTTCGCCGTGGCGTCCACCGTGGTATTTTAAAGCTATGTATGGTGACCGAGTGTTAGCCATCAAAGAGAAGCAGGGTTCCTTGCCATTCACCACCATCAACCATCCCGTCAGCGATGTGAATGGCCTCGGCCGAAAGTTTCTCGTCCCCCATTTCTGTTTAACATGCTGAGAGAAAGGCAAGTCCACCACGGGGACGCGTGAGTGAGACAATATCGGATACCTTTAGCCGGCGCCCGTTCGCAAGACAGAGGCCACTGGTGGTCGGGCCTTGATCGTCTTGGACACCATGGCATGCAAAGTGGACCCAGTCGGACTGCTTCATCAAGGAAAGTGTTTCCTCGACCGTTCCTATTCTAGACTCCGTGAGGAAAATTCGTCTTGGTTCACGGTCATTGATGATGTCTCTGATGTGTTGTAATTCGAGGTCCACGCCAGGAAGTGGCATTTGATCATCTGATGCTGGTTAAGGTACGGCAAGTAAACGCACGTTTTCACGAGTGATGGCACCGGAATCTGGTACACTGCCAACATCGGAAGGATTTCTGGAGCATAGATACGAATTTGAACGTGTATACCCTTCATAGTTATACACGAACATCGCGCCAGCTTTCAAAGAAAAAATGAAACATACCACAGGAATGTAACGAAGGGAGAGAAGCGACGGTGCTACCATCGATGTAACCTGTAGCACTGGCTACGATACATTCCACCGCTAAACTGACAATGATACTCGCATTTCTCATGAACGGAGAACCAAAAAATTCAGTGATGATAATGGTAACAAACGACAGAAAGCCGAGACTGATGAACTGCGGCGAGCCCCACCTAAGCGTGTAATCAGTAAATACGCCCAAAGGAATATGAACCTTCTTACAGAGGTGTGTGCTTAGACGAGGTGGTTGGGCAAAGCGAAAGCGGACCGCTTACAGGACGGTCTTGGCAACCGTTCGATCCTCCGCCCCAGTTTGGTATGCCAGACGAACCGATAAGAGATGGTCCAATCATGACGATGACCGTTCCTACGTCCCTGTTGGTAAACTTGTCTTGTGGATATGCAAGTTACATGTACACTCACCTTTTACCATGGGTGGAAAAATGCGCTGCAGTGTACGAGGGGGAATAAAGGACAAGCCCATATCAAGGAAAGAGCAGATCAAAGAGGTGCCTAGATAATGTCATTTAGAAGAGCGCGGGACGACCACAAGATACCGGAGCGCTCTCAGTGACGTACCAAGAACGATACCATACGCATCAGGACAAGCCCCACGGGTGACAGTTCCGTCAGCGGCGGTCACAGAAGGACAGGTCCCGTTGGCATACATGGCATTGAATATCTGGCAACATCTCAGGACAAACGGAAACTAATAAAAGGAACGCATACATACTGCATCAGCGGTGCTGAGCGTTGCAAAACTCGTCCCGACGACGGACAAGAGTCCGGTACCGAGGCAGTATCCCTTCCAGAGCTTGATGAGCGACATCTGAACGAGACTCAAATACCTGGGAGTACATGGATCGCGTTGGAACATGGCCTGAGAGGACTCGACGTACCACACCCGATGAGCGACGCAGATCATATACGCGGATGTCTGTGCGTCGAGAGCCAAGGTATTTGCAAAAATGATCGGAGGCGTGATCAAACCCGCCAGCATGGCGAGCGCATGCTGCAGCCCGCTCGCCGTCGTAAGAATAAGCGGCAGCTCGTCGTCGACGCCGTAAAACGGCGGTGGCCTTATTTTGTCTGACTTCTTACCACCGAGCGAGAACGGCAGTATAGTTGTAGTCGCCGAACCAGCCTTCTCGGGTGGTCGACTTTCGTTGTATGCCATTTGCGTGATGTCGGAAGTGTGGGTCAACGAATTCGAATATGGGCAAGTAGATTTCGTTTGGTATGACAGGTAAAATTTTCTCAGCGTTGGATCGCTCTCGAGCTGGAGAAATACAGAATAGCGTGAATGAAGACCTGATGTTGGACGGTGAAACTCACTGGAATAATCTCGATCAGAGACAACGAAGTGTGGCTGTTTCAGTAGAATGTGCGTACGTCACGGAAGATTTTTCAGAATTCCGGGTCGTCCCTTTCATCGTGTATGGATCGGCTCGGCTCAACAGTACGCCCTTGCGTGCGAAGTTTGGCGTCGTTTTCACAGAGGTCAGGGCTGCGAGTGTGAATGGATCAAATGTCAGTGACATGGTCAGGTGTAAACGAATGGCAGCCCAGGAAACCGTATTGCTTGTCGTTTCTGAGGTGAGCAGCATGGATTGGGAAGGCAGCATACTGGTGTGGCCTAAATTGACGACAAATGGTGAGTAGCACGGCCCGAGGGTGGCGACAGGTGAGATGCACCTTCGGCGGCCATTCTCGCCGTCATTGAGCTACCATCGTTCGTCACCATCGTTTCCAAAGGTGTTGGGTGCGCCATTATTGTCGTCATCGAGGTGGTGGACAGTGGGAATTGCCTTTAGGTGCTTGGTTCGGAGGTGAACAGTACGAATGGGTGATGAGTAGAACTCACTGTAGGTGCTCATTGTACGCACTTGCTTGCGGTGGATGCAGCATCATGTGTTGGGTCGTATCGTCACATCAGTGTATTGTTGGGTGTGGTGGGCGCATCAATGATTCACGAATTGCCAGCGCCCCAAGTAGGTGAATAAAGTTGGGTGAGACTTAAGTTCCCTCCACAATGCTCGGTACTTCTATTAAACTCCTCGTTGCCTGTGTCACCATTGGATCCTGCGTTGCTCAAAGTCGTGCCGGGCGCACAATCATTGAAGCTTAAGTTGTCGAATGAAGCACCGTGCATGCTCGCCGATATGTAATTCGCAATGGAACTTTTCTCACGTATATCCTCTGCTAATTAAAACGTCGGGAACTTGAACGAGACTAGGTTTGACCGAACCCGCGTGTGAAGGAATCGCGCTGAAGGAATCGGTAGCGGGCTAATGTTGAATCTGAAAGTCCCACCCTGCAAATTGGTGATGAAACCCAAATTAGAGTTACTGCAGTATCAGTAATCTGGACTAGATATTTGAAAGACTGGTGGATGCACCGTCGTGTCACTGGATATTATCATACACAAGCCCTGAACGATTCTGTTTAACTTTCAAGCCAAGTATCTTTCTCACAATAACAGGCTTAGTCAAAGGTCAGTCGATGGAGACCAAGTGGGTCACTGCTAGAGAACACGCTCGAGCACCTCCTTTGTGATGTGTACGCGAGGGGTGAGACAGCAAGGGAACGTCCTCGGTCGGCTAGTAAACAAATTAGTCGACCCAGACGCATCCGAGAAATAATATAAAACCCACTACGAGATCCCGTTCGCGAATTCGGCCTCGAAGACGACGTCGTGGCCATTCTCGTCTTTAGCAGTATGGAACTCGAGCGTGGCCAACATCGTTGCTACAGCACTCCAGACGGATGCGTCCGCGACGTATCGACCTGTCAAACAGTGGTGACATCACCAGTTGTTTCTTCAGCGACCATCTCACGAAACGTGGCACAGGTTTACCTGGGCAAGAGCGACGTCCGAATCCAAAAAGCAGCTCGACTGGATCATCTTCTGTCAACTGTTCTTGCACGTCGAGAAATCGTTCGGGGCGGAACTCCTCCGGATTTGGATACCGAGCGTCGTCCTGTAGCATTCCCCTGTGGAGGTCAAGTAAGGATGTCTGCTACGATTCATCTGCACAGGATATCACTCGCCAAACGTTTGGGATGACAGTCGTGCCTATGAAAAGAACGTCAACTATGACAATTTGCTCAAGTAGAGCCATACCTTCCTTTTGGTATGTAGAAACCGTTGTAAATGTCACTCTCTGTGGTGGCGTGCGGGACACCTATAGCGTACTTATGTATATTTTCAAATAAATAGAGGATGGCACCGCACGTACCCAAGGGCACAAATGGCTTCCATCGAAATGTCTCTCGCATAATTGCATCGATGTACGGCAGTGATTGTCTGTCTTTGAATTCAGGAAGCCTGTTCATTCCAACAACAACATCGATGTCTGCCTGAGCGCGTTTCCACACCCGAGGGTTCTTGATCATCGCGAGTGTGAAAATCAGAATAGTGGTTGATGTCTGAGTTTTTCATGAGCGGAACGACATTCTCTTCGTGCAATAGTACCATATACCGTCTCTATAGAACCTACAATAGTACGGTGAGACACAAGGATCAACGTGAATGTGGTTCTTACCAATAAACGCGCTCACGGATGCGTGTTTGAGAGCCAACTCGTATTC
This sequence comes from Austroboletus niveus, assembly GCA_038090255.1. NCBI lineage: Eukaryota > Fungi > Basidiomycota > Agaricomycetes > Boletales > Boletaceae > Austroboletus > Austroboletus niveus. The sequence goes on from JBBPMJ010000226.1 coordinate 27,098, forward strand.
GGCACGGGACGATTCGCCCATGCTTTGCATGCGCGTGATGTGATCGAACACCATTGAATGATTTATATTATCTTCAGCCTCCTATCGCAGTGAATTAAGGGACACATAATCCGAAATCCGTGAAAATCATCTCAAGCAAAAACATACCATACGTTTTTGCACAGCCGTGTAGGACATCTCAATCGCCTTATCTCTCCATTTCAAAGCCTCTCTCGCATCACGCTTGATGCGTGACCCAGGAAACCAGTCGGGTATATGGAGCACTTTCAGACATAATGTGAGCAAAAAAAAAGGGCCTCACACCGTTACTCACAGAATGGAAAGGCAGCGAGGGGCAATGCAGCTTCTGGCGTCAGTGTCGGAAAAGTGATTTCGAGGAATTTTTCAAAGGCAGAAACCACAGGGTCGTTCCGGTTCTTCGGCTCATAATCATACACGCTCGACAATCCTATCCCACCAGAATACCTAGGACGCTCAAAGTTACTTGGATCAAGGTGAATTGCTCAACGTTCCGACGTACGTTGAATAGTGTAACGAATACTCGTCTGGGGCATCAATGATATTTATAATCATCTGACGGGCCCTGCGAAGCTGCATCGGGCGAAAGGCAAGGGAGGCTTCCGCACGAAACGTCTGATGAAAAATTCGCCGACACAACCTCCAGTGGTCACCATAGTGGGAGAAACTGAAGTCGTAATCATGACCATATCTTCAAGTATGCGTACATGAGACGTGGAAGTGAGCGATTAGAAACTGTACTTACGGTTCGACGGTTGCAACGAATGGACGGTCTGAGTATATCTGTGATCTTTTCCCGAGCAATTCTGTCGCCAAAGAGATCGAGTTCAATACGATCGCGTCGGAATTCAAAAGTCGAAAATACACGATATCACCTAAGAGCGATAAGGCAGGTTCAATTTACTATTACACAACTCACCGTACGTTGCTCTCCATTTTGTGTATGTCAACCAGGGCCACTTGGGGTCCATAGAGAAAAAGTTTCCAACGAGTGGCAGTGGTGTAGGACCAGGTGGAAGAGGAAATTTCTCTTTCTTAGCACGATCGCGGACCAGTCTTCGAAGTGCATCGACGACCAGAGTTGTCGCGAGAATGAGCACTCCCAACTGTGCGGCAGAGCTGGACCATTCGATTTCCATGGGTGATGGATTCAACAATGAGACGACATTGCGCTCAGGTCTTGTGTCTTAAGCGACTGATAGCGGTGGCGATTTGAAGGGCTCCGATTTGATCCTACTTTGATAAGCATCTCGAACCCGTTCGAACAAGACGGAACAAAACGGATGTTATTATGGGCTCTCGATTGAAAGATGTAAAATTAGCTGCACCAAACGAGGAAATTCGTAAGTATGGAGAAGGTGGGGAGTCGGGAAGAGACTTCCATACTTACACAAGGTCATGTCATAGGGTCAGGGAACGTTCCCATGCAGTGTTCTTCCGGTCAGGAAATGTACACCGGTGAACGTTCCCATGCACGCCGATGCAAGGCGCCGGTCACAACGGGGGTTATATAATCGATTCAAATTGGCTGGTTGTGTAGTTAACAGGCTTCAAAACGTCTATAAGTAAAGAAATCGGATCCTACAAGACATCGTTCACTTGGGGGAGATCTGGGTCCTCTGCATCTAAATCAAGAAGCTGATATAGTTCAAGTTCGGCATCCAAACCTCGAATGGCTGTTTGATAGACTGCTCTCGAGCAATGTGTTGCTCGTATATTGCGTACCATATTACTTTTTCCTTGCCACTGGACGCCGAAGCTTCTTTTTTAGCGTATCCTGGATGTTCGATGAAATGACCACCCTCTGGCCAAACGCTTTTACCAGTCCTCGTTGTCGCCATTTGAGACTCAAGCGGAAGGCCAAGACTTGTAGAGCTTGAGGTGAGTACGTTCGAGCTCGGGACAAAGCAGGTTTACGATGGTTGTGATAAGCTGATAAGCAAAGGAAGTCGGGGGATCCGGGCAATTGCCGAAGGTGAGTCGCGCAGCCAATCAACGTGTCAGTTTCACGTCCTGCGTAGCTTTTCCTCCTGAATCTTTCGGCACCAACTTGTTGCCTCACTTCAACTTACCCGGTCTGCTCAGCAGCTTCGAAATGGGAACGAAGTCGCTCAGCCTTGGGAATGGTACTCCAGCTGGCCCGCCGGTAGCTGTCGACGCAAAACCAGATTTAGGTGCCAGGCAGTGGTTTCAAATTGCCATGGCTATAACTCCACACAGCAGAAACGGCCTGGACGACCATTAGTCGGTTTCATTACGGTGCTTGTGACGTTTCAAGGCTTTGATTCACGCGCATTTGATTCTCCGTTCAGCTAGGCCCCTTCCCCTCACCCCAACCAGCGACACTTCGTCTCCCATATCCTCGCCTTCCTCGCCACGAAAGCCTCCGTGATGTCGCCCTAGACTAAATACACCCACACGTGTGCATTCTGTTACTCTCCGAGACCGGTGCACAAAGCCGAAAGAAGGACCTTGGTCTCGAAACAACGTTCAATGAGGGAGTACACACTAGCTTCGCGTGCTTGCTTTTCGGTCATTTCAAGCGCCGTCCGCGTCCAGATGTATTATCACAGGAGCTGTCAAGATTGAACAAGAGGTTTCGACCAGTGACTTGTTCCACAAGCTCAGTGTTGTATTTTACTTACCTGAGGCTTAGATTCATTGCTCGTTGCTTTGATCGGAATGAGCTCAAGGGTCATGTGCCAATATATCGAGCTTATTACTGGCCGCCTGCTCGTTTCATTGGGGAATAAAAAGGTGGAGAGTCTAGTGACCGCCAAAGGCTTCGGTATGTCCACGTCCTTTATCATCTTCGTTCCGTTTCAAAAATGAGTCCCACCTGTCCACCTCAAGCTTCAAGGCCACATCACACGATGTACGACAAGAGGGTGCACTGCGGGCCACAACGACACTCCTGGAACCCTCAAAACGAGGATGACGTGATGGCAACGATGAGGACAACAATAACGATGGGACCACCTATTTAGTGTGCGTCCCTGCGCCGTGTCAATGACATCCCACTCCTTCCGAACCCTCGAGCCTATTTTGACATACTTAGAACTGACGACAATGCAAATATACGCAACACGATACACTTAGCGCCTCACGTCGTGCCACAAATGCACGGACATAACCCCAGATGGTCACGCAGGCTCGGGTAAGACACGCAAGCACCTTTCTGATGCCTTCTTACTTCTTCTGGAGCGGGACATGAATCGGTTCCTCCATGTCGGCAAGAATGATCAATGCATCGCAGCGCTTTTCAGCAGCATTAAAGATTACCACCGGACCGGTGTGTGCTGAAGAGCGAAGTTGCGAAAATTCTTTTTGAAGAAGAAAACGCTCAAAGCCAGGGAACCTCCGAATTTCCTGTAGTACTTTATCTCGCTTGATAGCGAGGTCACGGTGTCTGTCGGCCTGTTTCTGTAGCGAATCACTTTCAGCATCTTCTGCACGTTGCATCTTCTCCGACAACAAAGATATCGACTTTTCGCGTACAACACTAGCTTGCTCCAATTCAGCTGATAGCTGTCGAAGCCTATGAGCATGATCAGGATGGTCACCCGACAGTTCGTCATATGAATTGCGGAGCTGATAAAGGTCTCCCCAAACGATCGATCGACCTTGCTCAAGCCATTCGACTGCAATTTCAGGTAAGCCGGGGTCAAGAGCTGCTACTGCGGCCTCCTGCACAATACCAGTACCTTCAATGAGGAATATGGACTTTCTTACGGAAGCGCATGTCTGGACGAGGTGGTTGGGCAGAGCGAGAGCGGCAACCCTTCGATCCTCTGCCCCAGTTGGGTATACCAGACGAACCAATAAGAGATGCTCCAATCATGACGATGACCGTTCCTACGTCCGCGTCGTGGATATGCTGTTACCATGGGTGGAATATGCACTGCAGTGTGAGGGGGAATAAAGGACAAGCCCGCTTCAAGCAAAGAACAGATCACAGAGGAGCTAGATGATACCATTCAGAAGAACACGGAACGCTCATAAGATACCGGAGGGGTCTAGATGATGTGCCAAGAACCATAGCATGCGCATCAGGACAAGCCCTGCGGGTGACAGTTCCGTCAGAGGCGGTCACAGAAGGACAGATCCCGTTGGCATACTTGGCAATGAAAATCTGGCAACACTTTCAGGACTAACGGAAACCACCAAAAGAAGCGCATACATACTGTATCCGCGGTACTGAGCATGGCAAAACTCGTCTTGACGACGGACAAGAGTCCAGTACCAAGGTGTTAAGACGGATAGAAAGTTGGTACGATAAACAGTAGTACCTAGTCAAGTAGCTGGTCGCTGGTGCCGAGTGACGGAGGGTTCAAAAGACATGGGGATTGGGTGACCTGTCGAAGGAGTCTAAAGCGAAGGAGCACTTGACGTCGATTTGAGGGTAACGGCACACCGCTGGACGGGAAAAGATAAGACTGGCGCAAAGATAAGAGGTTCAGTGGACATATGAAACCGCGTGGTAAGTTGTAAGCCTTGTTATCGGACACTACAGACACCGTGCCACAAAGTCCATTTATTCTCACACCAACTACATATGGCTCGACACACGATAATAGCGAGTGCTTCATAGAACCGCTTGCAAAGTGGTGACTACTAGACCTAAGTATACATACTATTATTTCTACCTATAGTAAATGTACTTTGGACTCTGGTGTTCTTACGGACGAACCTGGCCCGGGTGTTTGCTTACCCTTAGGCTGCCAATGGGCCTACCTGCTACCCTCCGAGGCATGTGACCTACTCTAATTCGTTGCGCTGCTCTTTGCTATCTGCACGACACAAGTCACGGTGCTTGGACCCGGTAGGTAATATATTATACGTACTCGATGGCAGCATCGGAACATCGGAAACATACATACATACATGATTCAAGAATCTGAACTTGAAGCTTGAAGTCCCACCGGCGCTGAAATCCAAAATTATAGCTTACCACAGTATCAGAAATTAGGTGGCTAGACATTTGGAAGACTGGTGGATGCATGATATGATTATACACAAGCAAGGCTGAACGATTCAAACTTTCGAGCTAAGTATGATTCTCGCAATAACTGGTATAGTGAACGTAGTCAGTCGAGTAATTGATGGAGACCAAGTGGGTCACTGAGAGAGTACGCGTTCGAGCGCCTCCTTCGTGATGTGTACGCGAGGGGTGAGACAGCAAGGGAACATCCCCGGTCGGCTAAACGAATTAGTCGACCCAGATGCATTCGAAAATATAATAAACCCACTACGTGAGCCCGTTCGTAAATTCGACTTCAAAGACGACATCGTGCCCATTCTCGTCTTTAGCAGCATGGAAATCGAGCGTGGCCAACATCGTTGCTATAGCACCCCATATGGATGCGTCCGCGACGTATCGACCTGTCAGACAGTGGCCACATCACCAGCTGCATCTTCAGCGACCCTCTCACGAAACGTGGCACAGGTTTACCTGGGCAAGAGCGACGTCCGAATCCAAAAAGCAGCTCGACTGGATCATCTTCTGTCAACTGTTCCTGCATGTCGAGAAATCGCTCAGGGCGGAACTCCTCCGGGTTTGGATACCGAGCTTCGTCCTGTAGCATTCCCCTGTCGAGGTCAAGTAAGGGTGCCTGCTACGATTCATCTGCACAGGATATCACTCACCAAACGTTTGGGATGACAGTCGCCCCTAGTGAAAAGAACGTCAACTATGACAAGCTTGCTCAGGTATAGGCATACCTTTTGGTATGTAGAAACCGTTGTAAATGTCACTCTCTGTGGTGGCGTGCGGGACCCCTATAGCATGTTCAGGTATATTCTTCAAATAAATAGAGGATGGCACCAGGGCACGTACCCAAGGGCGCAAACGGTTTCCATCGAAATGTCTCTCGTATAATTGCATCGATGTACGGCAGTGATCGTCTGTCTTTGAATTCAGGAAGCCTGTTCATTCCAACAATAGCGTCAATGTCTGCCTGAGCGCGTTTCCACACCCAAATATTCTTGATCATCGCGAGAGTGAAAATCAGAATAGTGGTTGATGTCTGAATTTTCATGAGTGAAACAACATTCTCTTCATGAAATAGTACCATATACCGTCTCTACAGAACCCAAATACGTACGGTGAGAAACAAGGATCAATGTGAATGTGGTTCTTACCAATAAAGGCGGTCGTGGATGCGTGTTTGAGAGCTAACTCATATTCTGCACGGGACGATTCATCCAAGCTTTGCATGCGCGTGATGTGATCGAACACCATTGAATGATTTATATTATCTTGAGCCTCCTACCGAAGTGAATTAAGGGTCACATATTCCTGAATCCGTGAAAATGATCTCAAGCAAAAACATACCATACGCTTTTGCACAACATTGTAGGACATCTCAATCGTCTTATCTCTCCATTTCAGAGCCTCTCTCGCATCACGCTTGATGCGTGACCCAGGAAACCAGTCAGGTATGTGGAGCACTTTTAGACATAATGTGAGCAAAAAAAAAACGGCACCACACCATCACTCACAGAATGGGAAGGCAGCGAGGGGCAATGCGCTTTCTGGCGTCAGTGCCGGGAAAGAGATTTCGAGGAATTTGCCAAAGGCAGAAACCACAGGGTCATTCCGGTTCTTTGGCTCATAATCATACACGCTCAATAACCCTATCCCAGCAGCATACCTAGGACGCTCAAAGTTACTTAGATCAGGGTGAATTTGTCAACTTTCGGACGTACGTTGAATAGTGCAACGAATACTCGCCTGGGGCGTCGATGATATTTATAATCATCTGACGGGCCCTGCGAAGCTGCATCGGACGAAAGGCAAGGGAGGCTTCCGCACGAAACGTCTGATGAAAAATTCGCCGACACAACCTCCAGTGGTCACCATAGTGGGAGAAAGCGAAGTCGTAATCATGACCATATCTTCAAGTGTGTACATGAACCATGGAAGAGAGCGATTGAAAACTGTACTTACGGTTCGACAGTTGCAACGAATGGGCGGTCTGAGTATATATGTGCTCTTTTCCCGAGCAATTCCGTCGCAGCAGATATCGAGTTCAATACAATCGCGTCGGAATTCAAAAGTCGAAGATACACGATATCACCTAAGAGCGATGAGACAAGTTCAATTGGCGAGTTCTATTTACGCTACAGCTCACCATACGTTGCTCTCCATTTTGTGTATGTCAACCAGGGCCATTTGGGGTCCATAGAGAAGATGCTTCCAACGAGTGGCAGTGATGTAGGACCAGGAGGAAGAGGTAATTTCTCTTTCTTAGCACGATCGCGGACCAGTCTTCGAAGTGCATCGACGACCAGAGTTGTCGCGAGGATGAGCACTCCTAACTGTGCGGCGGAGCTGGACCATTTGATTTCCATGGGTGATGGAATCAACAGGGAGACGACATTGCGCTCAGCTCTTAAGTCTTTCTAACAGCGACTGATAACAGCGGTGACGTGGATGTACTTCAATTTGCTCCTACTTTGGATCTCGAACCCGTCCGGACAAGGCGGAACAAAACGGATATTATTTGATGTGTTTCAGGAATGACATGTATTCTTTCTATTGATGAGCGGACCTGAGCCTAATGATGAATGAACGACGTACTGGAGTTCTTAATTTGAAGATGTAAAATTAGCCAAGCCAAACGAGAAAATTCGTAAGTATGGAGAAGGTGGGGGGGCCGGCGGGAAGAGACCTCCATACTTAAAGTTTCAGCCTGGGCCGTGAGGGATAGGAAAAAACTTACGGTGTACAACGCGGTCTGTATCATCCTCCGAATCAGCTTCCTTCTCCGAACCCAAGGCTGTCCAAGTGGACTTGTGACACCAAATTGAACATGTTGTGTTTCACCTCGATCATATAGTTTCCATTGCATGTCACAAAATGGTCACGCTCACAAAATAAATCTCCGCCCAATAGCGGGAAACGCGAAAGTATTGGACAGTTTGCGGCACGACAAAATCCTCCTCGGCTGCCACGACACACGTTACGTTGTGCGTGGGCATCGCGTTCGGCGGTTCCCTCGTCACGAGGGCAAGGGAACAAGTAGTGTGAATGTCAACGTCGAGGCGTTAACAGCGAGGCGACTGAATGGGAAGAGGGGGCGAAGTGCACCAGAAGATTTTTTCGCGGTCTCAAGTGCCCGGCTAAAAAAGACTGGACAAAAAAAGATGATGATACCGACCGTGTCTGAGAATGCTCAGCCGCACTATTGAGGATATGTGCCTATATGGTACTGAGCTCACTCATTGAAATCAATTGCCGAAGCCTCAAGGAGTCTTGCCGAGTCTCACGTCCTGCCTCGCTTGAAGCGTCTGCTCAGCAGCTTCGAACTCGCTCAGCCTAGGAATGGTGCTCCAGCTGGCCCGCCGGTAGCTGTCGACGCAAAACCAGATTCTGGCAGTGGTTTATTGCCATGGCTGTAACTCCACACGGCAGCAACAGCCTGGACGATCATCAAGGCGCTTGTTATGATTCACGCGCATTTGATTCTCCGTTCAGTTAGGTCCATTCCCCTCACCCCCTTCTCCCTCTCACACCTCCCTTAGGCTGTCGCTGCGTTTTCCTTAGATGACGTCATGCCTTGTCCATGACAAGAAGTGTAAGTGTTACGTCTCCTCAGACACTCTAAGCCACTGGATCGCTGAGGAGATGGATATTTCAACATAGTACACCAACTTCGCGTGCTTGCTTTTCAACCACCCCAAGCGCCGCTCACGTCCAGATGTCGTGAAGCGTGTCATCACAGAAGCTGTCAAGATTGAACAAGAGTTCTCGACCAGTGAGTTGTCTCGCAAGTTCAGTGTCGTATTTTACTTACCCAAGGCTTAGATGAACTGCCCGTTTCTTTGATAGGAATGAATTCAAGGGTCATGTACCAACATATTGAACTCGTTACTGGTCACCTGCTTATATCATTGGGGGGAAAAAAAGGTGGACAGCCTAGTGACTGCCAAAGGCTTCGGTATGTCCGCGTCCTTCATCATCTTCCTTCCGTTTCAATAACGAGTCCCACTTGTCCATTTCAAGCTTCAAGGCCATATCGCACGATGTATGACAAAGAGAGTGCACTGCGGGCCACAACGACGCACCCGGACCCATCAAAACGAGGATGGCGTGATGGCAACGACGAAGGCAACAGTAGCGATGGGACTACTTGTTTGGCGTACGTCCCCGCGTCATGCCAGTGACATTCCACTCCTTCCGAACTCTTGAGCCTATTTACATCCGCAATGTCGACATAATTACAGCTGACGACAACGCAAATACGCAGCACGGTACACTCAGTGCCTGACGTGGTGCTACACAGGCTCGGGAAAGACACGCAAGCACCTTCCTACTTATTAAGATCATGACGTCCGACCCAAAGTCTTCATTTCGCACTGCCCTTTCACCATTTAGGCGACACGGGACAGAGTGGGTAGATTCGATTATGACAGGCTTATACATGGATACCATTGCCGATGTTGGAAGAAATGTATACACGTAGGTAACGTGGCACTATGTAGCAGATCTGCACTACCTCCACACTAGGAATCATTTGTTGTTCACCAATCGGAGATGTTTACATCGTCGACTCCCAAACTACGAGCTATGCAAGACATAGCCATTCCAGATAGTCGCACTCGAGGCCACCCCACACAGAAGTGACTTGTGAACGGAAAGACACCGAAGGATTTCGGAAGAAGGAAATCAGCGTGGTAAAAAAAGGTACTAATCAGTAGGGCCTGCGTTAGCAAGCATGAGGTTTGTGTAGAGAAATTCGGAGAGGAGAATAAGACCGCTGCTACACAGTTCGTGATGGTGACAGTCGCGTAGATCGGTCAGAATACATTCGTGCCGTTTTCGACAGAACTCACTTGTTAATCGTCCTCGAAGGAGAGCGGTATTCCAGCAATATGGCCCTCTATTTTGCGCACTCAAGGGAATGGCCTGACTAAAACTTGAAAGACTGGGGACGGGCGGGGACAAAGACGGGGCGGTATATGTACATAGTCGTGCATGATGGGAATCGCTCCGCTAGCAGTGGCAATGCTGGTGCGACGAGTGCGACTGCCAATATTGGGTCAGCGATCTACATAGCACACAGATAGCACAAGACCGATACATAGTTTGTATTTACATTGGAAAACCAGGTGACGAATATGTTGCGCACGAGTCAAAGCCCCACATGAATGAAAGGAAGCCACTCTGAAAACGATTCACCCTTGTCACGATGACGTAGGACAGCATCATGCAATGCTCCTGCAGCGTTTCGATAATCCGGGATTGCATCACCCTGCAGAAGCCGCTCGTACACATCTCTCGCTACCGTCGGTGCAAGTGCATCACTGATTGCCCACATGCTCCCAACGACTCCTCCGTACCCAGCAAACAGCATTCCAGCAGCGATGTGGATGGCCTCGTCAGAAAGTAACTCGTCTCCCGTCGCCGTCTCACATGCAGAGAGAAACGCAAGTCCACCACGCGGACGTGACAACGCGACGATGTCGGATACCCTTAGCCGTCGCCCATCGGCAAGACAGAGTCCACTGGCAGTCGGGTTCTGAACGTCTTGAGCGCCGTGGCATGCAAAATGGACCCAGTCGGACTCTTTCATCAAGGAAAGTACTTCCTCTACCGTTCCTGTGCTAGACTCCATGAGAAAAATTCGCCCTGGTTCATAGTTCCTGATGACGGCTCTGATATGTTGTAACTCGAGGTCCACGCCAGGAAGTGGTTTTAGACCGTCTGATGCAGGTTGACGGACAGTGAGAAACCGAACATCTTTGCGTGCGATGAAATCAGGTGCTGAAGGGGGTGCAAGAATACTCAAAGTGGGGATGTATGAAGAGACCAAAAAATCGGATACTTTGTGACCTGGTTCCGAGTCTTGCGTACCATAAAGACCGGCGGCATGGATTGGAAGGAACGTGAAAGGTCCAGTGGGGCACCAAAAAATGCGTGATAAATCCCCGGGAGTCTGTTACACGACAAATCGATGCGTCAGTAACGAAATAAGCCGGCGTGATGTCACATACCGAGAAGGCCAGAGCATCCAGTACAGGTTTGACGACATTATTCCATAGCACGGATAAGATAGATTTCCACTGGTGATTTTGCCATTCGGATCTAGGTTTCCCTATTCTTCCCTCAGAGAGTACGTCGCGATGTCGACCTATCAATCCTTTGAGCGTATTCTGAAGGCCACTGGACCTCCTAAGAGTGAACTGGGGGAGAGAAACATGAATCGGTTCCTCCAGGTCGGCAAGAATGATCAATGCATCGCAGCGCTTTTCAGCAGCATTAAGGATCACCACTGGACCGGTGTGTGCTGAAGCGCGAAGTTGCAAAAATTCTTTTTGAAGAAGAAAACGCTCAAAACCAGGGACCTGCCGAATTTCCTGCAGAAGTTTATCTCGCTCGATAGCAAGGGCACGGTGTCTGTCAGCCTGTCTTTGTAGCGAATCGCTTTCAGCAACCTCTGCGTATTGCGCATTCTCCGACAATAAAGATATCAAAATTTCGCGTGTAACACTAGCATGCTCCAATTCAGCTGATAGCTGTCGAAGCTTACGAGCATGACCGGGATGAGCACCAAACAGTTCGTCATACGAATTGCGGAGTTGATAGAGATCTCCCCAAACGATCGACCGACCTTGCTCAAGCCACTCGACCGCAATTTCAGGTAATCCGGAGTCAAGAGCTGCTGCTGCCGCCTCCCGCACAATACCAGCGCCTTTGATGAGTTCCCGATAGCGGTCTGTAAGGGAAAGGCCAGCCCATGCAAGCTGAGGCAGTATGCTGATAGCCGCAGCATATGCATCAAGGAGTGAGTGTCGGCTTAAGCCACGAGCACACATGGCCCAACGATAGCAGGCTTCAAGCCGAATTGCAGCGGGACCTGTAGGGCTGAGTGCGGATGACGAATAAGAAGAAATGACTTCTTCGAGGTCATTGACTTCCCCCAGGCAATTGAAACGAGTCCATAGGGCAATTCCGAGGCTGTTGAGATGACCAGGTTCATCAGGGTGTCGATTGGGCGTGAGCTCGACAGCATCTCTGAGCGTCGAAATAGCATCCTCGAGGTCGCTGATTTCACCCAGGCGATCAAAACGAGTCCGTAGGGCATTCCCGAGGCTGTTGAGATAGCCAGGTTTGCGAGGGTGCTCATTAGGCGTGAGCTCAACAGCATCTCTGAGCCTTGAAATAGCATTCTCGACGTCACTGACTTCACCCAGGTGATCAAAACGAGTCTGTAGGGCAATCCCGAGGCCATTGAGACAACGAGGTTTGTAAGGGTATTGATTGGGTGTGAGCTCAACTGCATCTCTGAGCCTCAAAATAGCATCCTCGAGGTCACTGATGTTCCCCAGGCGATCAAAACGTGCCCGTAGGGCATTCCCGAGGCTGCTGAGACAATCAGATTTGTAAGGGTTTTGATTGGGCGTGAGCTCAACAGCATCTCTGAGCCTCGAAATAGCATCCTCCAGGTCACTGACTTCCCCCAGGCGATCAAAACGAGTTCCTAGGGCAACCCCGAGGCTGTAGAGACAATCAGGTTTGTAAGGGTTTTGATTGGGTGTGAGCTCGACTACATCCCTGAGCCTCGAAATAGCATCTTCGAGGTCGCTGACTTCTCCCAGGCGGTCAAAACGAGTCCGCAGGGCAGTCCCGAGACTGCGGAGATGACCAGGTTTGGCAGGGTGTTGATTGGGCGTGAGCTCAACCGCATCTCTGAGACTCGAAATACCACCTTCGAGGTCGCCGATTTCCCCCAAGCGTTCAAAACGTATCAGTAGGGTAATCCCGAGGCTGTTGAGACGACCAGGTTTGACAGGGTGTTGATCAGGCGTGAGCTCGACTGCATCCCTGATCCTTGAAATAGCATCCTCAAGGTCACTCACTTCCCCCAAGCGATTGAAACGAGTTCCTAGGGCAATCCCAAGGGCGTTGAGACGATGAGGTCTGTCAGGGTGTTCATTGGGCGTGAGCTCGACAGCATCTCTGAGCATCAAAATAGCATCCTCGAGGTCACTGACTTCCCCTAGGCGAGCAAAACGTGTCCGTAGGGCAATCCCGAGGCTGTCGAGATGACCAGGTTTGTAAGGGTGTTCATTGGGCGTGAGCGTGACTGCATCTCTGAGCCTCAAAATAGCACCCTCGAGGTCACTGACTTCCCCCAGGCGATTGAAACGAGTCCATAAGGCAACCCCGAGGCTGTAGAAATAACCAGGTTTGTAAGGGTGTTCATTGGGCATGAGCTCGTCAGCACCTCTGATCCTCGAAATAGCATCCTCGAGGTCACTGACTTCCCCCAGGCGATCAAAACGAGTCCGTAGAGCGATCCCGAGACTGTCGAGACGACCAGGTTTGGCAGGGTGTTGATTGGGGGTGAGCTCGACAGCATCTCTGATCCTCGAAATAGCATCCTCGAGATCACCGACTTTCCCCAGGCGATTGAAACGAGTCCATAGGGCAACCCCGAGGCTGTAGAGATAACTAGGTTTGTAATGGTGTTGATTGGGCGTGAGTTCGACTGCATCTCTGAGCCTCGAAATACCATCTTCAAGGTCAGTGACCTCCCCCAAGCGATTGAAACGAATCCGCAGGGCATTCCCAAGGCTGTGAAGAGAAACAGGTTTGTCAGGGTGTTCATTGGGCTTGAGCTCGTCTGCTTCCCGGAGCCTTGAAATAGCATCCTCAAGGTCACTGACTTCCCCCAGGCGATTAAAACGAGTTCCTAGGGCAACCCCGAGGCTGTAGAGACAACAAGGTTTGTAAGAGTGTTGATTGGGCGTAAGCTCGACTGCATCTCTCAGCCTGGAAATAGCATCCTCGAGGTCACTGACTTCCCCTAGGCGATCGAAACGAGTCCGCAGGGCAATCCCGAGGCTGTCGAGATAACAAGGTTTGTCAGAGTGTTGATTGGGTGTGAGCTCGACTGCATCTCTGAGGCTTGAAATAGCACCCTCGAGGTCACTGACTTCCCCCAGGCGATCAAAACGAGTCCATAGGGCAGTCCCGAGGCCGTGCAGACGACAAGGTTTGTGAGAATGTTGATTGGGCATGAGCTCGACTGCATCTCTGAGCATCGAAATAGCACCTTCGAGGTCACTGACTTCCCCCAGGCGATCGAAACGAGTTCTTAGGGCAGCCCCAAGAATGTGGAGACGACCAGGTTTGACAGAGTGTTGATTGGGGGTGAGCTCAACAGCATCTCTAAGACTCGAAATAGCGCCTTCGAGGTCACTGATTTCCCCCAGGCGATTGAAACGAGTCCGTAGGGCAATCCCGAGGCTGTTGAGACGACAGGATTTGTGAGGGTGTTGATTGGGCGTGAGCTCGACTGCATTTCTGAGCCTCAAAATAGCATCCTCGAGGTCACTGACTTCCCCCAGGCGATTGAAACGAGTCCATAAGGCAATCCCGAGGCCGCGGAGACAACCAGGTTTGCGAAGGTGTTCATTAGGCGTGAGGTCGACTGCATCTCTGAGCCTCGAAATAGCTTCTTCCAGGTCACTGACTTCCCCCAGGCGATTGAAACGAGTCCGTAGGGCAATCCCGAGGCAGTTGAGATAACCAGGTTTGTCCGGGCGTTGATTGGGCGCGAGCTCGACTGCGTCTCTGAGCATCGAAATAGCATCCTCGAGGTCACTGACTTCCCCCAGGCGATCAAAACGAGTCCGTAGGGCAATCCCGAGACTGTTGAGACGACCAGGTTTGTCAGGGTGTTGATGGGGCGTGAGCTCATCTGCATCCCTGAGCATCGAAATAGCATCCTGGAGGTCACTGACTTCCCCCAGGCGATCAAAACGAGTTCGTAGGGCATTCCCGAAATTGTTGAGACAACGAGGTTTGTCAGGGTGTTGATTGGGCGTGCACTCGACTGCATCTCTGAGCCTCGAAACACCATCTTCGAAGTCACTGACCTCCCCCAAGCGATCGAAACGAGTCAGTAGGGCATTGCCGAGGTCGGAGAGAAGACCAGGTTTTTGATGGTGGCAATCGGGACTAAGTTCCATAATGTTCCTGAACCTCGTAATCGCATTCTCAAGATCGCTCAGTACCCCGAGATGCTTGTACCGATTGACGAATGCAATACCAAGATTTGCCAAGCTTGCAAGATACCGCTCTTCCGAAGGCGAACTCGACTGGACCGAACGTTCCAGAGAGGAGATTGCCTGCTGAACATCCTCAATGTCACCGAACCGTTTGAACCGGTCCAGCAGATTGACACCCAGTTCGAGCGAATCCATGTCGGTAGTGCCTGGTCCAACATCGTGTTGAGGGGGTAGTTCATCATCCACTCTATAATTTGATGTCGATCGGAGCATGAAAACAGCCGCTCGCTTCTCATGGCTCTCTGAATGGGAGAGATCTATGGCTTCCTGCAATAATGCCTCGGCCTGCGCCGCATCGAATTCCTGTCTTTCCCTTTCAAACCGCGCCAAATGCACTGTAGCCAATTGGATCAACGTCCAAGGTCGATCAAGGTGTCCGACAGGACGCGCGTCAAGAGCATCGCGATATAAGGACATGGGGACGTCAAATGCGAAACCAGCGTCGCGAACCTGACAATAGACGAATTTTGATGTGGCCAGGTTTGACTGTGCGGCTGCGTGACAAGGGTGGTCCGGCGGACAAAGATGCAACGCATGTTCAAATTGTTCAATAGAACGCTCAATATCTCGCTGTTCCCCATGCTTTCGATAACGTGAGAGAGCGGCATGGCCGTTGTTTGTAGCTGTCACTGCTTCCTCTTGTGATTCAACGATCGACTATAGGCGTACATTAATTCACAACGATAGTATAACTGAATGCATACTTACAGATTGAGGATGACGGTCGACGACACTGGAGGCCAGCGCTTCATTGTATGTATGCGTCCCCCTACTGATTGCAACTAACAGGGATGAACAGGGAGATACGACATCCCCATCCTTCGGAATCAAAGTGAACGCTGCGACAGTATCAGTCTTGAACCGTCACTGAAGTAATTTATTCACCCATGGCTTTTTCGTTATATTCCACAAGTTGTTTGACAGTGATCGTCAACTCTCGGAGCTCCTCTCCAAACCCTAGCATTGGCTGTATTTCAAAGGATGCGTATATCCTGAAACCAACCGTCGCAGACGGTTCCAACGGCCTACAGTCTCGATTAGAACGAAGTAGAGCACGAGAAATGATGCCTAACATTGGGATCTGTTCATCCCACTCGACGGCGTCATCATCCACTGAGACACGTTTGTTCTTCGTCCTCCATTCAAGACCATTGTGATCCACAACAACAGAGAATCCAGCAGGTATTCGTCTGAGACCCAGAGCAGCGTCTGTGATTCGAATATCTGCGTCCGACGTTAGCAAACTCGTGAAAATGTGTAAGATAAACGAACTTCGCACTTGTGATAAATGTTTCATCACACTCATCTGTCTGTACTCCAAGAAGGGCCGAGGAATGGGATGCGTCCTGCCGCAAATCTTCGTTTCCGGGTAGTCCTTTCAACGTGAGAAAGCTTCGTCATATGTAGAGAGATAGAATTCGCACTCGTGGTAACCATTTCTTCACACTCGTCCGTTTGTACTTCAGGAGACACTGAGGAAGAGTATGCATCCTGCGGCTGGTCATTGTTTCCGGGTGATCCTTGGTTTTCTTGTTCAAGGTAAAAAAAAACTTGAAATGTGTAGACAAATGAAATGCGCACTCGTTTTTTCGATCGTCTGCGGAGACGCGGAGGGAGGGGATGTATCTTGCGATTGGTGATTACTCTCCGCAGTATCAGAGGATTTGCTGCAGATACAACCCATTGTGTTTGAGATGAGAAAATGGCCGTCTGGAGATACCGCACTTTTATGGCCACAAACGTTGTTGCTGTGCGGTGGGAAATGTGGGCGCAAAGGAATCAGGGTCAGGCCTCAGGAACAGGAACAGGGATCAATGTGAAGGATGTTATCTGGTATCGCAGCGCACAGGAGCTTCATATAAGCTTTAATATGCCTGCCCCTTGCTTGCACAGGAAGCGGGTTAGGACAAGCTGTAGAGTGACTAGGTCGTTTGTTCGCTCGAAATGATGCCGGAATACAGGATGTCCGACCTAGAGTGCTGAGTCCCTGGTCCCCGAGTTCGTCCAGTCCCCCGGCCCTTGCCTGTACACGCCATCCCAGTGGCTCAACTCTTCACACCTGCCCCAGCAGTCTATCACGCCCAATCAGCAACCTTGGTGTCATTGAATGCACAGTCGTACCATACTTCTCACCGACACACGATGACACGACCGCATTTCTTGCCAGCTTTGCATAATCAAGTCGTCAACGTGTGTGTCGCCCTTGGCAGAGATGGTCACAGCCTATGCAGTCTCGGCGTCGTCTGATAGGTGACCTCGTAGTGATACCCATGACAGCGACCTCACCTTCAGCTGCCACGCTGGGGTTTGTCGTGGGTGTAATGGATTCGGCGATGGTGGACCATCTACAAAGACACTTTGAGTATATTTTAGGAGAAAAGCAAATTTACCCTTTGTAATTTGAGTGCCTCACTTAAACGTTGTTGATTCGATAATGTTGTAACCTAGCCGTCGACGTAACGCAGCGCCAACTACGTTGGCAAGGGTACCCAAGAACTTGATAACAGGGATATTGCCACGTGGAAAGTGACAAGAGCGCTAGATCACATGATCCAGCTCCCCATTAGCAAATCGGCCACGGACACCTCCCTTCGGTCCAAAAATTTCCTGCGTCGTTGTATTCCAGAATTTGTTTGACAGTGATCGTCAACTTTCGGAGCACCTCCCCATACCCCAGCATTGGCCGCAATTCGAAGGATGCGTATATCCTGAAGCCAACCATCTCAGACGGCTCGGATGACCTAGAGTCTCTATTAGAGTGAAGTAGAGTGCGAGAAATGACGCCTGACATTGGGATTTGCTCATCCCACTCGACGATGTCGTTGTCCACTGAGACACGCTTGTTCTCCGTTCTCCTTTCAAGACCATTGTGATCTATAACAACGAAGAAGCCAGCAGGGATGCGTCTAAGACCTAGAGCAGCGTCTGTGATTCGAATATCTGCGTCGACGTTAGCAAATTCAGGAATACATGTAGATGAACGGACTTCGCACTCGTGATAATGGTTTCATCATACTCGTCTGTCTATACTCTAGGAGGGGCGGAGGAATGGGATGCGTCTTGCAGTAAACCTTTTTTTCGAGGCGGTTCTTTGTTTTCTTGTTCAACGTTAGAATGCTTCGTGTCATGCGTAGAGATCGCACTCGCGGTAACCGTTTCTTCACATTCGTCCGTCTGCACACAAGGAGACGCTGAGGGAGGGGATATGCCCTGCGCCTGGTCTTTATTTCCGGGTGATTCTTTGTTATCTTGCTCAACGTAAGAAAGCTAGAAATGTGTAGACAAATTACATGCGCACTTGTTTTTTCACACTTGACTGTCTGCGGAGACGCAGAGGAAGGGGATGCGTCTTGCGGCTGGTCATTGCTCTCGGGCGGTTCAGTAGAATCAGCGCCAAGGAGTTTGCTGAAACACATCGTCATTGAGAATGAGAAAGCGACTGTCTTAAGATACCGCACATTTATGGCCCATTGCCCTACCGTGTCCAAACGAAGTTGTTGCTGTGTGGTGGGAAATGTAGACGCGACGGGCGAGCCGAAATTGAAGGTATAATTCCAGAGCCTCACATATCTAAGTCCTTTGACAGGAAAGTGTCGTCAGACAAGGAAGGATCGCCTCATGGCCTCTCGACGAGGCTTAGTGAATTCCTAGGCTTGTAGACTCATTACTCCCTTAGCGTAGGGTACAGTGTCTCGGTATATAAAATGCACAGCATGACATATGTTTGCACGGCTTGCTCCCGACTGCCGAGTTCATCCAAGACCTCAGAAAGTTAAGCCTACCCACCAGGACCTCCCCTATTTCCGTTTCCGTCTCACCCTTCCTTTCTCCCCCTGCAGGGCGACGAACTTCATCCTGATGACTTGCCAACCACTGTTTGATCATTTTGACTGACGTTGTAATACAAGCTATTTTGCAATGGACTACCTGCGTTGTAATCTCCTACACCTTTCTTCCCCGGTCGACCTTTTCCACGTCTTCAATCACCTGAACCCCTTCCACAATCTCCGGGCCTTCGTCCTCTTCAAGTAGCGGTAACTCCCTTGGAACGATCAAGTTCAACACGACCGCCAACAACCCAGCAGCCAAGACTGCATATTCACTCAATCCCGAGTCGCCAAAAATAAAAACAGACGAGAACTCACATGGCGTACTCAACACGATCGTGATCGACTCGATCAGTCCTTGCAGACCTGCGCTCGGATTCTTGACCCCGTCAAACAGATGGGTAAATATGTCTGGCATCAGAAGGTTTCCAAACCCAAATGACATGGCCGCGGCGAGGATGAATCGATCGCGTCGCGTGTATTGCACGTATGAGAGCACGCGAAGTCCCGATACGACGACGCTCGCAAACAAAAACGTGGTAACACCGCCGAGGACCGGGTTGGGGACTGTCTCCGAGTCAGTCGTGGGGGTGGGGACCTGGCAAGGGGACGTACTCGCAAGGAAGAAGCCGGAGATTTTGCCGAGGACGCCAAAGAGGATGAGGAATGCACAACACCACCGGCCGGCGGACCGGTTAGCGCAGCGCGTCAGTGCGATAACACCATTGTTCTGGGCGCGTGTGTCAGGCAAATATCCTACCATGAAACGAAATTAGTCTCTTACCTGCGCGAAAATCGACAGCGGGGTCACGGTAAAGAGGGCGGACATGAACCCGCCAAATCCATCACTCTATATTATCTCAGGAATCAATGAACTTATGGATGGAACCAAATTCATCCCTTACCAAAACACCACCTTGAATACGCGAGTCAAAGTCTTCGCCGGCCACACTGAGGTGAGAGACTTCTGCAGAAGCTGTGATATCACCTATTGCTTCCATCGTAGTTGACACTAAGGAAAGGATGAGATAACGGTGGCGTGATTACTGGTATGCCTACGGTAGACCGCCAGCATCGGAAGGATTGCTGGAGGATAGACACTAATCTTGAACGTGTGTACCCTTTTCAGTTATACATGAGCATTGCGCAAGTTTACAGAGAAAAAACCAAACATACCACAGGAATGTAACGACGGGAGCAGAAAAGATGGTACTGCCATCGATGTAGCCTGTAGCACTGGATACGATACATCCCATCGCTAAACCGACGATGATGCTCGCGTTTCTCATG
Source organism: Austroboletus niveus (assembly GCA_038090255.1). Classification (NCBI taxonomy): domain Eukaryota; kingdom Fungi; phylum Basidiomycota; class Agaricomycetes; order Boletales; family Boletaceae; genus Austroboletus; species Austroboletus niveus. The sequence goes on from JBBPMJ010000226.1 coordinate 47,314, forward strand.
AACGGAGAACCAAACAATTCAGTGATGATGATAGTGACAAATGACAGAAAGCCGAGACCGATGAACTGCGGTGAGCCCCACCTAAGCGTGTAATCAGCAAACACGCCCAAAGGAATATAGACTTTCTTACGGAAGCGCATGTTTAGAAGAGGTGGTTGGGCAAAGTGAGAGCGGTCCGCTCGCAGGACGGTCTTGGCAACCGTTCGATCCTCCGCCCCAGTTTGGTATACCAGACGAACCGATAAGAGATGCTCCTATCATGACGATGACCGTTCCTACGTCCCTGTTGGTAAATTTGTCTTGTGGATCCTCAGGTTACATGTACACTCACCTGTTACCATGGGTGGAAATATGCGCTGTAGTGTGCGAGGTGGAATAAAGGACAAGCCCATTTCAAGGAAAGAGCAAATCAAAGAGGTGCCTAGAAAATCTTATTTAGGAGAACACGGGAC